>OY856409.1:1977446058-1977627058 GCA_963693085.1 Alisma plantago-aquatica
AGGACCCTGACCTACGTTTAGGGTTTACCCTGTTTGTTTTGCTTAATCTTGGTGCTTTAGTGCTTGCTAATCACCTTTAGTGGTGATTAGGTTTTTGTTGTGCTTTAGGGGCTACTTGCAAATAAACCAAGTTTAGGGTTTTGAGTGCAAGTTTGCCATCTTGTGAAATGTTTCCCTCTCTTTGCTTCCTCTAGGGTTGAGAGGAAGGCTTGGGCTTGTTGTTTGAGTTCTTTGGGCCTGAGTTGAGCTTGTTTGGGCCTTGAGATGTGTTGTTTGGGCTTGTTTGAGCCTTGTGTCGGCCATGGCTTGCCTTGTGTCGTCCATGGTGGTCTTGTGTCGTCCAACATAGAGGTGTGTCACCCAGTAGCTTGTTTGTGTTGCCCAGCAGGAGTTGTTGCTTGTGTCGCCCATGTGGCTTGGCCTTGGTTGATGACACTTGGTGCATGGCTTGGACAAGTGTCTCCTGGTGTGCTAATTTGTTGGCTTGAACCCTAGGACAAGTGTCCCTTGGGTAGACGACACATTGCATGGTTGTACCTTGGTTTCTCCTCCCCTTCTTCCTATATAGGTAGCTCTTCTCCTTGCCTTGATCTCCTTTGATCTTTTGGTCTCTCCTCCACCTTGAGTGCACGATATCCCTCTCCTTCTAGCTTGTGGTGGCCGATACACCTTCCTAGAGGAGCTTGGAGGACGATAGCTTGGACCTTGGAGTACCTTGGAGCTTGAAGCTTAAGGCGGGTTGCATAACTTCTAACCCTAATTCCTTTACCTCTAGCAATAACCTTGTTACATGATAATAGTTAGCTTAGTTCCTTAGTTTTGTACCTTGCTTGAGTTTCCTTTGGTGGCCGATATACCCTTAGGGTTTAGGGTTTCTAGTGATCTAGGGTTTGGGTTCCCTTGAGATGGAGGTTGATGGTGACCTAGGGTTGGGCGATATCCCTTTGTTGTGGATGTGTTGGACGATGTCCTTGAGGTTGGCTGATACCCTGCCCATGTGTTGGGCGATAGGGTGAGCTAAGCTTCGGTTGGCCGATATGTTTGTATACCTTGTTGAGCTATGTTCTTGTCCTTCTCTTGGACGATAGGCCTTTGTTCTTGTGGTGGACGGTAGGGCTTGGTTGGATGGTTTGGTTTGGGTTGCACGTCATGCAACTAAGTGTAACGGTCGATAGCCCTGACGGGCGTTGCATCTTGGTGTGTCGGTCGATAGGCCTAGGCTGTGACGCGCGACAGTGAGTGGGGTTGTGACGGGCATCACGCCTCTAGTTTGGATGAGTGTTGGCCGTTAGGCCTTGAGAGTGGTTGCACGATATCATGAGTACTTCCCTCTCTCCTTTCCTTCTTTCTCTCCTCTCTCTCCTGACTGTTGTGAGGTTGTTAGATAGGTGTTAGACTAGGATGTCGAGCGATAGGATCAGCTGAGACGGGCGTCGCGGTAGGGCGTTGCCCGATAGGTGTGACGCACGACACCCATGTCGCCCGGTTCTCTTGTGACGTGGCGTTGCGGGCAGAAGGTTGGGTGCGACGTAGCGTTGCTGCCTTCCCATGCCCTAGCCGTATGAGCTTCTTAGGTGAGGGTTGAGAGGAGTTCTAGTAAAGGTGTGTGGACCTATAGTGACGGTTTCAAGTATGATGGAAGTGATGGCTTTCTTGTATTAATAACAATAACGATTGCAATGCCTGGATTAGTAATGATAACGTTAATGGTGCTATTGATAGCAAAAATGTCAGTAGTAGTGATGATGTTAATGATGATGAGATAATAATGCCTTACTCATAAGTGAAAGCAATAATGATGTTAATAATATAATGTGGTTGATAGCAAAGATGTTAATATTGGAAGATAATAGTAGATGATGATGTTGTTAATAGTAATGACGGTAACAAGAGTAGTAATGCTATGCATGATGGAAGTCTTATTCTTAATGGTTAATGGCAATGATAAATGGTAGTTGTATTAATGGTTGCTTGATGACAAAGATAATAATGATGATAGTGGGTAGCAACAGTGATGATATTGGTAACAATAGTGTTTGCTCTATATACCCAACATGCTTTCTATATAAAGTAAATACCTTAAATGTTTGTATAATCTTGAAATAAGGGTAAGCATGAATATGGTTTGTTAATGATGTGCTTAACAAGCTTGATCATCAAATAGTGTAATAATGATGAGTAGAGTATCTTGAATGATAGTTCATGATTGTGAGCATATTCCTTATGTTCAATCTATGGTTATTGTGTATCCTAACCATTCAGGTGATGTGTAGCCATGAAAGGGCTATGTGACATATGTGATGAGTAACATTACCTTGATATTTGTTCTATGAGATTATATATGTAATGTGTTGGTCCCATGATGATGATGTGACCCTTGAGAGGCAGTGACAGTACATGATGAAGGATTGATATCCTATGGTATGTGATGATCCTTGATATGGATCTGGATGGTTGGCAAGAGGCCAAGTGGTAACATGTGATGCTGGATCCTTGTGATGGATCAAGTTGATGAGGTTTCAATAATAATATAATGATCTTTATTTTCTGTTATATCTTGCATGTTATATAACTTGGTTGAATCCTGCAATCCATCTAAAAGATACTAATTAATTATAGTGAAATTATATCATGTAGTTTGCCCTGGCCATAGATCCATCATCGTCAGGACTTGATGATGGTGAAACGGGTTCTCCTACGGGTTAACCTGGAAGCGCATATTGTTGAATATGTGTAGGTTGCTCCTAGCCTAAAAATAAGGAGGTAAGAGTGTAACTTCGGTTACAGACTCAGATACGTATGAAGAGCATGGTGAACAGGCCCATGGCTCAGGATATGTGATGTGTATAGCATGAATACGTTCATGGCTCAGAGCACGGTGAACAGGCTCGTGGCTCAGTTTTACTAGCGCTGAGACCTGTACCAAGGCGGGCTAGAGTGAGGGTAGCCTATGGAGCTGACCCTGTGACTTAGACCACTTCAGCATGTGACTGCGGTCCTGCTTGTGTTGTACTCATGTACTGACCACGAGGTGGGAGGTCGTGGAGTCCGGCTCTTCCATTGACCTTGTATGGCACCGGCTTGGGTTTCATAACCGAAGGTTGGATTTGAACGGTACGGTTCAAATCCTCAGGGCATAATAATATGTAATATAGCCGTTTAATACTTATTGCTTAGGATAAACACGAAACATTGGTTGAGGCCTTGTTTGTGTAATATCTTTGTTATATCTTGCAGGTTATGTGATAATATGTCTGATCTTGATAAGCAGGTTATGTGACATTATATCTTGTTCTGATAATCATGTTACATAGGGATACATCTTATCTTACTAATCATATTCCTTGAGATAGATCTGGTTATACGCGTTTGTATAGCGGGTAAGCTTGTCGGTAAGAATAATTTGTTTTATATAGACTGCTCTTATTATACCTGTTATTAGATATCTGCTATTATAGTTTATCTTGCTGAGGTTCGGTTGTTGCGGTGGGGAGTTATGTTTCCCGCTGGGACAATTGTTCAATTGTCTCACCCCACTGGTTTAACCCCTTTTTAGGTGGTCGAGGTAGGTGTGGTCGTGGTCGTGGTGTTGCAGCGGAGCAGCTTGAGGAGCAGTAGACGGCAAGCGATGGACATGCTGCTATTTTGGATGTTTTGTAGTAGAGTCTAGAGTCATCCATGTACTCTGAGGTCCTTGGCAGTGTTTTGACGTTGTTTCACGATGATCGATCGATGATGTTTGTATATCCTGTTGTTGGCCGGATGTGGGCCTTTTATGTATATGAACAGGTGGTGAACTCATGTGATGGACGAATAGTTGTTTCTGAGCTGTGGACACGTATCAGCTTTCGTGGATGAATATATATATACTTGACATGTTTCTGTGCAGGATGAGGATTGGAAAGTAATAGTTCCACAGTTTATATGTTTTCTGCAATCGGTTTTAATTAACCCGTATTTTCATAATCTGTGGTTATGGTGATTTCCGCACGTTTTCGCGTAACACCTTGTTATCTATATGATAATGGGATGTGTTGCCACAAGTTTTGGTATCAGAGCCTTAGGTTCGCGGAGTCTACAGGGATTAAGGACTAGGTTGAGTTGTTCTTATGAAGTCTTCCAGGTTTTCTTACAATATCTTCTGCCCTTAGCGGAAGAAAAGTCAAGATGTCTGGAAACCATGAAGAACACTCTACTGAGTACAGTGATGCTGCATTGGTTGATGGAGCAGATGGACAGGCACATGAAGATCGGGTGCCTGAGGTCCCCCAATTTAACCCAGTCATACTTGAACATCCTGCTTACCAACAGCTTATGGGGCAGTTAATGGCTACAATGAATCTTATGGTTGAGTGATTACCAGTGCCTCCTCCGCGAGCACAGGTTCCCCCTGGAGAAGCATCGGGTATTGGGAAGACCTTTGAGCGGCTTCGCCGAGTTGGAGCTTCAGATTATGCTGGGACGGCTGATCTAGCGGATGTAGATCTGTGGCTGACAAGTCTCGAGAAGGCTTTTCGGATCCTTGACATCCCCGAAGCAGACAAGGTAAAGCATGTTGTCTACCTTCTGAAGGGTAGTGCCGGTCACTGGTGGATCATCGAGGAAGAAAAGCGGCCTGGTGAGGTGATCTATTGGGAAGTGTTTCGACGTGAGTTCGTCACCAGATACTTTCTGAAGACGTATATGGATGAGAAGATCAGTCAGTTTGAGAAGTTGCGGCAAGGAACGATGAACATCACCGAGTATGAAGCCAAGTTTATGGATCTGTTGAGGTTATGTCCTCACATGGCGGCAACAGATGAGGAACGGATCAGACGTTTCGAGAAGGGTTTAAGTGTTGAGTTGACAACCCCGGTGTCTGCGCTGGAGAACCGAGAGCGGTTTGCTACATTCGTGGAATCAGTTCGACAGATCGAGAGGACAGTACGGGAGAAAAGAGAGTATATGTCTCTTAAAAGACCTGCTCAGTTTCAAGGACGTAGGTTTGGTGGCTCTAAGAAGCCCAGGTTTTCAGCACCATCAGCAATGAGAAGCGTTGGTGTACCATCTCAGTGGCCTCCGAGTAAGGGAAGAGGTTATGTTTATTCACCGTCCAAGGTGCACAGTTCAGCTTCTGTGGCAGTGACAGGGCCAGCTAGGCCACGGTTTGAGGACAAGTCATGTCATCTTTGTGGTCAAGTCGGGCATTTCAAGCTTAATTGCCCGAATAGAGATGTTGAAGTGATGCAGCAGTCGAGGCAGAGTTATCAGAAGTTAGAGAGACCACAGGCCAGTGGTAGCAGAGGACGAGGACGTGGTCTAGCGTCTCAGGCTGGATCGTCTGCTCAAGGAAGCAGAGGTCGTGGACAGCAAGCAACGGCTCGATTCTATGCTATGAGTCAGCCGGAGGCGATAGTCAACCCGCGAGTGGTGACAAGTCAGATGGAGTTATTTCATTCTGATATGTCTTCTTCTTGCTTTATATCTGTTCTGGTTGAACCGTGTGCTACACACTCTTTTATCGCCTATAATATGCTTGAGAACTGTCGTTTACCTGTTAGTTGTAGGAAGGATAGCTTGTTGTTAGAAACCCCTCTTGATGGTTCCTCTTTGCTTCGAGAAGAGTGTCCATCTTGTGTTTTGTCATTTTCGGGACATCGTATTCAAGTGGATCTTATACCACTTGATATGCATGGTTTCGATGTTATCCTTAGGATGGATACCTTAGAGAGGTATAAGGTTGTCTTGGACTGTGGTTCCAAGCAAGCAGTGTTTGATGTTGCTGGAGAGAAGTGGATCTTCCAGGGAGATAGGAAGATTCTTCCGACATGTTTGGTATCAGCTATGGTGGCAGATAAGTTGTTACGACAAGGATGTGAGGCGTTCCTAGCTCACGTGGTGGATACCATTGTGGTTACCAAGGCAAAAGGTCCTAGTATTGAGGAGGTGTCCGTGGTTCGAGAGTTTGCAGACGTGTTTCCTGAGGAGTTTCCTAGTGTTCCTCCACCCCAAGAGATTGATTTCGAGATCAATCTGGTTCCTGGAATGCAGCCAGTTGCTCAGACAGTGTATAGGATGGCTCCAGCAGAGATGGCAGAGTTGAAGAAGCAGTTACAAGAGTTGTTGGAGAAAGGTTTTATCTGACCAAGTACATCATCGTGGGGTGCTCCCGTGTTGTTTGTTAAGAAGAAGGATGGTTCGATGCGGTTGTGTATAAATTACCGGCAGTTGAACAAGGTCACGATCAAGAATAAGTACCCGTTGCCGAGGATAGATGATCTGTTTGATCAATTGTGTGGTGCTATAGTGTTTTCGAAGATCGATCTACGGTCTGGATACCATCAGTTGAGGATAAAGGCGGATGACATACCAAAGTCAGCCTTCAGGACGAGGTATGGTCATTTCGAGTTTGTGGTTATGCCGTTTGGGTTAACCAATGCACCTGCAGCTTTCATGGATCTGATGAACATAGTGTTTCGTCCGTTCTTAGATCAATTTGTTGTAGTCTTTATAGATGACATCTTGATCTATAGTCGGGACAGGCAAGAGCATGAGCAACACCTTCGTCAAGCGTTGACTCTTCTTCATCAACATCAGTTGTATGCCAAGTTCAGTAAGTGTGAGTTCTGGTTGGAAGAAGTGACTTTCTTGGGTCATGTGATGTCTGCTGAAGGAGTTAAAGTAGATCTGAAGAAGGTGGAATCTGTTGCGGATTGGGAACAACTGAAGATGCCGATAGAAGTTCGTAGTTTCCTTGGGTTGGTAGGATACTATCGGAGGTTTATCAAGGACTTCAGTGTGATCGCGTTGCCAATGACGAAGTTGACCAGGAAGGATGTACCTTTTGTTTGGGATGATCGGTGTCAGCAAGATTTCCAGAGTTTGAAGGAGAAGTTGACAAGTGCTCCAGTGTTGATCTTGCCACAGCCTGGGAAAGGCTATGTTGTTTTCTGTGATGCTTCCAAGAAAGGTTTAGGTTGTGTGTTGATGCAGGAAGATCATGTGGTTTCTTTTGCCTCGTGACAACTTAAGAAGCATGAGGAGAACTATCCGACTCATGACTTGGAGTTGGCAGCAGTGGTTCATGCATTAAAGATTTGGAGACACTATCTGTATGGGGAAATGTGTCAGATCTTTAAGGATCATAAAAATCTGAAGTACATCTTTACGCAGCAAGAGTTGAACATGCGACAGCGTCGATGGATGGAGTTGATCAATGATTACGACTGCACTATCGAGTATCATCCTGGTAAGGCAAATGTGGTAGCTGATGCGCTTAGCAGAAAGTCTTCTTCTTCTCTTTCGATACAGAAGGCACAGTTGAGTTCTCTGGTATGCCATAGACGAGATATGTTTGTTTCTCTACGACAGATGAATGTGCAGATGGAAGTTTCTTTGTTGACTATTCTTTTTGCACAGATGCAAGTTAAGCCTACGTTGAGACAGCAAATCAAGAATGCGCAGCAGACTGATGATGCGGTACAGTTGATTAGATCAGAGTTCGGTAGCGACAAGCGTGATGGTTTTCATGAGTCCGAAGATGGGCTAGTTTGCTATCGTGACAGGATGGCGGTTCCAGATGTTGATAATCTGAGGGAGTTGGTGCTTGAGGAAGCACATACGTTGATGTATGCGATGCATCCAGGTGTCACCAAGATGTACCATAGTCTGAAGGACTTGTATTGGTGGCCCGGTTTGAAGAGAGATGTAGCTGAGTTCGTGGCGAGATGCGCGGTGTGTCAGCAAGTGAAGGCTGAACATCAGAAGCCGGAAGGTATGTTGCAACCTTTGCCGATACCAAAGTGGAAATGGGATCATATAACCATGGATTTCATAGTTGGTCTACCCCGGACAACTAGGAATCATGATTCCATTTGGGTGATAGTGGACAGATTGACTAAGTCTGCCCATTTTCTACCAATGAAGACAACATATACAGCTGAGAAACTAGCTCGAGTGTATGTGGATGAGATATTATGTTTGCATGGAGTGCCAGCGTCGATAGTTTCTGACAGAGGTCCTCAGTTTACGAGTCGTTTTTGGGAACAGTTGCACAAGGCATTGGGAACGCAGTTAAGGTTCAGTACAACTTTTCACCCGCAGACAGATGGACAGTCTGAAAGGACTATTTAGATTTTGGAAGATCTTCTTCGAGCTTGTGTTTTGCAGTTTCTAGGCAACTGGGATGTACATCTGAGTTTGATGGAGTTTGCCTACAATAACAGTTATCAGCAGAGCATCGACATGGCTCCTTATGAGGCTTTGTATGGAAGGAAGTGCAGATCCCCTTTGTGTTGGTATGAATCAGGTGAGTATCAGCTTTTGGGTCATGAGTTAGTTCAGCAGACGACAGATAAGATCAAGGTGATACAGCAACAGTTGAAAGTGGCACAGGACAGGAAGAAGTCTTATGCAGACAATCGCCGATGACCTTTGGAGTTCCAAGTAGGAGACAAAGTGTACCTTAAAGTCTCACCGTGGAAAGGTGTGCTAAGGTTTGGACTGAAGGGTAAGTTAGCTCCCAGGTATATGGGGCCTTACCCAGTCATAGCACGTGTTGGCAAGGTAGCTTACGAGATAGAGTTGCCTCCAGAGTTGCATAGGTTGCATCCAGTATTTCATGTCAGTATGCTGAAGAAAAGTCATCTGGATTCAGGTGCAGTGATACAGCCAGTTGAGGTTGAGCTTGATGCAGATGTGACCTACAATGAAGGTCCTGTGGCGACCCTTGACAGAAGGATCAAGAAGTTGAAGAGGAAGGACCTGGCTCTTGTGAAGGTCCTTTGGCAGCGTCGTGGTGTTGAGGAAGCCACGTGGGAGCTTGAGGAAGAGATGAGGAGGAAGTATCCCTCGCTTTTCTCTTCAGATTTCGGGGATGAAATCCCTTAAAGGGGGTTAGCTTGTAAGGACCCTGACCTGCGTTTAGGGTTTACCCTGTTTGTTTTGCTTAATCTTGGTGCTTTAGTGCTTGCTAATCACCTTTAGTGGTGATTAGGGTTTTGTTGTGCTTTAGGGGCTACTTGCAAATAAACCAAGTTTAGGGTTTTGAGTGCAAGTTTTCCATCTTGTGAGATGTTTCCCTCTCTTTGCTTCCTCTAGGGTTGAGAGGAAGGCTTGGGCTTGTTGTTTGAGTTCTTTGGGCCTGAGTTGAGCTTGTTTGGGCCTTGAGATGTGTTGTTTGGGCTTGTTTGAGCCTTATGTCGGCCATGGCTTGCCTTGTGTCGTCCATGGTGGTCTTGTGTCATCCAACACAGAGGTGTGTCGCCCAGTAGCTTGTTTGTGTCGCCCAGAAGGAGTTGTTGCTTGTGTCGCCCATGTGGCTTGGCCTTGGTTGATGACACTTGGTGCATGGCTTGGACAAGTGTCTCCTGGTGTGCTAATGTGTTGGCTTGAACCCTAGGACAAGTGTCCCTTGTGTGGACGACACATTGCATGGTTGTACCTTGGTTTCTCCTCCCCTTCTTCCTATATAGGTAGCTCTTCTCCTTGCCTTGATCTCCTTTGATCTTTTGGTCTCTCCTCCACCTTGAGTGCACGATATCCCTCTCCTTCTAGTTTGTGGTGGCCGATACACCTTCCTAGAGGATCTTGGAGGATGATAGCTTGGACCTTGGAGTACCTTGGAGCTTAAGGCGGGTTGCATAACTTCTAACCCTAATTCCTTTACCTCTAGCAATAACCTTGTTACATGATAATAGTTAGCTTAGTTCCTTAGTTTTGTACCTTGCTTGAGTTTCCTTTGGTGGCCGATATACCCTTAGGGTTTAGGGTTTCTAGTGATCTAGGGTTTGGGTTCCCTTGACATGGAGGTTGATGGTGACCTAGGGTTGGGCGATATCCCTTTGTTGTGGATGTGTTGGATGATGTCCTTGAGGTTGGTTGATACCCTGCCCATGTGTTGGGCGATAGGGTGAGCTAAGCTTCGGTTGGCCGATATGTTTGTATACCTTGTTGAGCTATGTTCTTGTCCTTCTCTTAGACGATAGGCCTTTGTTCTTGTGGTGGACGGCAGGGCTTGGTTGGATGGTTTGGTTTGGGTTGCACGACATGCAACTAAGTGTAACGGTCGATAGCCCTGACGGGCGTTGCATCTTGGTGTGTCGGCCGATAGGCCTAGGCTATGACGCGCGACAGTGAGTGGGGCTGTGACGGGCGTCACGCCTCTAGTTTGGATGAGTGTTGGCCGTTAGGCCTTGAGAGTGGTTGCACGATATCATGAGTACTTCCCTCTCTCCTTTCCTTCTTTCTCTCCTCTCTCTCCTGGCTGTTGTGAAGTTGTTAGATAGGTGTTAGACTAGGATGTCGAGCGATAGGGTCAGCTGAGACGGGCGTCGCGGTAGGGCGTTGCCCGATAGGTGTGACGCATGACACCCATGTCGCCCGGTTCTCTTGTGACGCGGCGTTGCGGGCAGAAGGCTGGGTGCGACGCAACGTTGCTGCCTTCCCATGCCCTAGCCGTGTGAGCTTCTTAGGTGAGGGTTGAGAGGAGTTCTAGTAAAGGTGTGTGGACCTATAGTGACGGTTTCAAGTATGATGGAAGTGATGGCTTGCTTGTATTAATAACAATAACGATTGCAATGCCTGGATTAGTAATGATAACGTTAATGGTGCTATTGATAGCAAAAATGTCAGTAGTAGTGATGATGTTAATGATGATGAGATAATAATGCCTTACTCATAAGTGAAAGCAATAATGATGTTAATAATATAATGTGGTTGATAGCAAAGATGTTAATATTGGAAGATAATAGTAGATGATGATGCTGTTAATAGTAATGACGGTAACAAGAGTAGTAATGCTATGCATGATGGAAGTCTTATGCTTAATGGTTAATGGCAATGATAAATGGTAGTTGTATTAATGGTTGCTTGATGACAAAGATAATAATGATGATAGTGGGTAGCAACAGTGATGATATTGGTAATAATAGTGTTTGCTCTATATACCCAACATGCTTTCTATATAAAGTAAATACCTTAAATGTTTGTATAATCTTGAAATAAGGGTAAGCATGAATATGGTTTGTTAATGATGTGCTTAACAAGCTTGATCATCAAATAGTGTAATAATGATGAGTAAAGTATCTTGAATGATAGTTCATGATTGTGAGCATATTCCTTATGTTGAATCTATGGTTATTGTGTATCCTAACCATGCAGGTGATGTGTAGCCATGAAAGGGCTATGTGACATATGTGATGAGTAACATTACCTTGATATTTATTCTATTAGATTATATATGTAATGTGTTGGTCCCATGATGATGATGTGAGCCTTGAGAGGCAGTGACAGTACATGATGAAGGATTGATATCCTATGGTATGTGATGATCCTTGATATGGATCTGGATGGTTGGAAAGAGGCCAAGTGGTAACATGTGATGATGGATCCTTGTGATGGATCAGGTTGATGAGGTTTCAATAATAATATAATGTTCTTTATTTTCTGTTATATCTTGCATGTTATATAACTTGGTTGAATCCTGCAATCCATCTAAAAGATACTAATTAATTATAGTGGAATTATATCATGTAGTTTGCCCTGGCCATAGATCCATCATCGTCAGGACTTGGTGATGGTGAAATGGGTTCTCCTACGGGTTAACCTAGAAGCGCATATTGTTGAATATGTGTAGGTTTCTCCTAGCCTAAAAATAAGGAGGTAAGAGTGTAACTTCGGTTACAGACTCAGATACGTATGAAGAGCATGGTGAACAGGCCCATGGCTCAGGATATGTGATGTGTAGAGCATGAATACGTTCATGGCTCAGAGCACGGTGAACAGGCCCGTGGCTCAGTTTTACTAGCGCCGAGACCTGTACCAAGGCGGGCTAGAGTGAGGGTAGCCTATGGAGCTGACCCTGTGACTTAGACCACTTCAGCATGTGACTGCGGTCCTGCTTGTGTTGTACTCGTGTACTGACCACGAGGTGGGAGGTCGTGGAGTCCAGCTCTTCCATTGACCTTGTATGGCACCGGCTTGGGTTTCATAACCGAAGGTTGGATTTGAACGGTACGGTTCAAATCCTCAGGGAATAATAATACGTAATATAGCCGTTTAATACTTATTGCTTAGGATAAACACAAAATATTGGTTGAGGCCTTGTTTGTGTAATATCTTTGTTATATCTTGCAAGTTATGTGATAATATGTCTGATCTTGATAAGCAGGTTATGTGACATTATATCTTGTTCTGATAATCATGTTACATAGGGATACATCTTATCTTACTAATCATATTCCTTGAGATAGATCTGGTTATACGCGTTTGTATAGCGGGTAAGCTTGTCGGTAAGAATAATTTGTTTTATATAGACTGCTCTTGTTATACTTGTTATTAGATATCTGCTGTTATAGTTTATCTTGCTGAGGTTCGGTTGTTGCGGTGGGGAGTTATGTTTCCCGCTGGGACAATTGTTCAATTGTCTCACCCCGCTGGTTTAACCCCTTTTTAGGTGGTCGAGGTAGGCGTGGTCGTGGTCGTGGTGTTGCGGATGAGCAGCTTGAGGAGCAGTAGAAGGCAAGCGATGGACATGCTGCTGTTTTGGATGTTTTGTAGTAGATTCTAGAGTCATCCATGTACTCTCAGGTCCTTGGCAGTGTTTTGACGTTGTTATACGATGATCGATCGATGATGTTTGTATATCCTACTGTTGGCCGGATGTGGGCCTTTTCTGTATATGAACAGGTGGTGAACTCATGTGATGGACGAACAACTGTTTCTGAGCTGTGGACACGTATCAGCTTTCGTGGATGAATATATATATACTTGACATGTTTCTATGCAGGATGAGGACTGGAAAGTAATAGTTCCACAGTTTATATGTTTTCCGCAATCGGTTTTAATTAACCCGTATTTTCATAATCTGTGGTTATGGTGATTTCCGCACGTTTTCGCGTAACACCTTGTTATCTATATGATAATGGGATGTGTTGCCATAGTGAGAGGGTAACATTCTACTGCACAACATAGAGGGGTAGATTGTTTATCCATGGATCATACTGGTCGATGATTTTTGCCCATGACTGGGTTTGGGATCAATTGAGAGATTGGGTGGATTATGAAACCCTAGCTCTCACATAAAAGGAACATGTATTGGCAAGTAGGATGGATGAAATCCTCATTTGAAAACCCACAATAAATAGAACATTCCCAATGAACAGTGCTAATAGGATCTCGAGGCCTTTCTCTAGACCAATAAATGTGGCGATGCACAAATGGATTTGGTGCAAAAACTTACCAGATCATACCAACTCCTTCCGTATGCAAATCCATGCAAATTCTCTACTTCTTGGTGATAGAGTGATAATATGAAAGGAAGAGATAGTTTCAAAGTGTGAATGATGTATAAAACCACAAGACATAAAACATCTATTCATGCATGTCGAGATAGTGGTTGACATATGTTAGATCACAGTCAAGGACATGGTTTTGGATGATCATACAAATGGTTTCAACAACCTAAGGTAGTTGCTCCTTCACTACTAGAAGACCTCCACTCAAATCAATATTTTTGGTTGGGTATGGGGCACCCTCTCACACTTGGTATGTTGGTTCTCTTGAAGCATAAATGCTCTAAAAGGTATGATGGGATTGGTTTCTTCACAGAGATTATATGGAGGAAGGGCACTATGCTTCTAATCAAAGAATACAAAGATCTATCCTTTTAAGAATACCACTAGATGACCAGATGTTGAAGCTCATGGCGCATGGGTTCATGAAAATAAATAGGAGAAAGAAGGTGACCAAGAAATAAAGTGGCATCCTCTAGACAAAAAGAAGAGGAAATCCAGCCTTAGCTTTAGCACAAAAAACATGCATGGCAACAGGGTATTTGGGGCTATTTTATGAGACAAACATAGACTCATCAAGCTGGTGATCACCAAACTTGTTAAGGTTGGTGATCACCAAACTAGTTAATGGGGCTAGTATATACAAAAAGTTCTTAGAGTTCATGGTGGGGATCATCAATGAGTTGACAACGACCCCATGTCGATATAGGAGATTTTTGGAGTAGTTATGGGTCACCCTGGTGAACCTTAACATGCAAGTACAGTACATACACAAGGCCACAAACCAAGTGGTTGTTGAGACGTCCAGGTGGGGAAAATCAATGGGTATGGTTTTGATAAAGCACACTATAAACAATTTACCTAACACTCAAATAGGTTTTTAAGTTTAAATAGGATCAACAACATATAGTAGCATCATCAACTTAATTTCCTGGACACAAGGATGTTTATTAACCATTATAGAAGATATGTCTAGTTGGGGGACCACACAAACTACAAAATTCATTGTAGATTGTGTTGGATCCTAGATGGGTGATTAGATGCTCTAGAGGGGGGGTGAATAGATCTGAATGTACTTAAACAAAATTCATTAGACCTTCAAGATATATCATAAGATGAGGTTGATAAATAGGTAATTTGAGTGCAACTAAAACATGCATATCAAGGATGAGAGAGATTGAACATACATCAAGAGACAAGCTATTTAGAGTGGTTCCTCACTTCAAACTAGAAGTGAGTCAGTCCACTTACCTAGAGAGGTCAACCTCTAGGATTTCCTAACCATTGCATTCTTATATTCATTCATAAGACTTACAATACATGACCAACCAATGGACTTACCTATCCAATACAAATAGTCTTCAACCTTACCAAGGACTTACCCACTTTGCAAGGAGTCTTCCGCCTTCTTCCAAGGACTTACCTACTCTTGCACAAGTCTTCAGCCTTGCAGGGATTACCCACTCTTCTTGGATCTTCCACCTTTGACTTCACCTTCACTCGGAGAAGCTTCCACCAAGGACTTACCCACTTGAGCAAGGAGTCTTCTGCCTTCACCAAGGGCTTACCCACTCTAGCTCCAAGTCTTCAACCTTGATCTTCACCAAGGGACGCCTTCCCTTGTTCTTCTTCACCTCTTTTAGATAAGAGAGAGAACCTTCATCTTCATGATTGAAAAGAGAGATGGGGAGGTGGTGGAAGTGAGAGCCTCACAAGATATACATGTAGGACTAGCTCTCTTACAGATCTCCTACTCACTCTAATGGATGTAGCAAGTGATTAAGCTTAGAGAGAGAGAGGAGGTTGTAGGAATCACTCAACTATAAAATAGGAACCTCACATAGAGTTTTGTAATGAATGCTCAACCTTGGAATGAAGACCAAGGGGTCCTATTTATAGCTGGGGATGCCTCTTAGCCTTTGGGGACACTTGAGAATGAAAACTAGTCATTTTGTGGCTTGCAACGGATATATTTTCACTTGTTGCAACTCCACAACGGCTATAAGCACTTTTATGCACTTTTCTGTACAGTGCAATTGTTCGAGTTTATATAAGGGTAACTCGATCGATAGAGTAAAAGACAAAGTTGATATTCAGACCATCGGTCGAGTTTCCCCAAGACAAACTCGACCGACCAATGAAAATCAAATTGGTCTGGTACTCCATCGGTCGAGTTCTGTTTAGTGTAAACTCGACCGATCAAAAGTCATTTTTAAGATCCAATCAGGATCGGTCAAGTTTGCAACTCACAGAACTCGACCGATGAACAACCTGATGTGAATTTTGGAAAATGGATTTTGAGTGCTTAAACATTCGATCTAAGTGCTCCTGATTTTTTTCTAAACTTAATTACAAGTCATACAATCATTACAAGTGATTTACAACATGATTCTAATGGATTTACATCATATTACAAAAACGTGCACTTGTATTGACTTTGACTTGTCTTTTCTCCAATTTGAGATGCGCAAGTTAGGGCATTTGGAGTGTGTCTATACTTAATCTGAAAACACTCAAGTAGACACATTAGACACCAATATGTGAAATGGTTAGTCATCATCAAAACATGGGTTTAGTCAATTTAGACGTGAGTCAACATTGACCTAATTGACCTTGAGTCAACATTCTCCCCCTTTTTGAAGATGACAAACCATTCCATAAATGTATTGAAAGCTTTCAAGTAAAATCATACATTCGGAGAAACCTAGGGGTTTCAATAGAATGGAGTTCATATGCTCCCCCTCAATTGATGTGCATGGAGTTTTCATACTCCCCCTCAATTGATGCTATTTCTCCTTCATGGTTAGCTTTCATAACATTTATAGAGTACTATGTCTTCTACTCATATACGTCTTCTCCCCTTTACCTTCTCCCTTTACATGAACATGCTTCTCCTCTTCATGTAAGACATGCCTTCTCCCTATTTTGTTAAAAGAAGACATACATTTCTCCCCCTTTGTCATTTCAAAAAGTGGGGGTATGAAGAAAATAAGAAACATCACTTGTTAAAGAGAAAGGAGATAACACAAATATATATAAGGATAGTAGAAGAGCACAAATAGGGGCTTGTCCAAGATAGAAAGAAAAGCAAGCTAAAGCATATACTTGAACAACCCAAAATGCAAGATGAAGTGCTGCAGAAAAACAATAAAATACAATTTTGACCCTCAAGATGACAAAATTTGCCCAAAAAGTATCAGGGCACATGGCAAAGCAATGAACCTTGCTCAGAAGGTCGTTTCTGCATAAAAAACACTACTCTTGCAGCAAAAACTGAAACTGGAGCAAAGTCTGCATAAAATCCAAAAAATACTCCAATTTCTACATATAATGTAGATCTATGTACCCTACATCACAATGTTATGCAACAAACTCAAGATAGTAGATATGCAATTCAAGAAACAAGTTTGAGCATGTATGAGACAAGATACAATCATAGCATATATATGAGCAAAGATGCCAATTATAAACAAGGTTAGAACTACATGTATGTGAACTACTAGTAGATGTTATCACAAGTTAGGATTACTAGTAGGATCTAGATCATAGCAAGAGATACCAAAATATACACAAGATAAAGCAAGCTATGAGTAGATGTAGAGATATATCCAAACAAAGAGATAAGCAATTTTAGAAGCATGAAAGGATAGAACTCACTAGATATGCATCCTTACCATAAGATGATTATCCCTAAGAACCTCAAGGTTGTATCAAAACAAGATATACACCTAGATAGATGTAGCAAGTTAGAGTACAACGGAAGCAATTTTAGAAACAACCAAGAGATCCAAAGAGATCATCATCAAAACCTACAAAACAACTCAAAGCAAGTAATTGCAAGATATAGATATACCAATTTAGAGAAATTAGAGAGATAGAGTTGTAGGAAAGATAGGCAATTTAAAACATGGCAATATGCATATATAAAGGCATCAAATGAGAGTGCCAAAGAATAAGGCTATTGGTCGAGAAAATCTATTTGAGAGGGAAATTCTCATTTAATACGCCAACTGAGTATTCTGTGAACAGTGTTATCGGTCGAGTTCTGTGTATTGACAACTCGACCGATGACAGCTGTTGGCAACACCCATAGGTGCCTATCGGTCGAGTTTCATATAGGGCAAACTCATCCGACAGAGCAGCTATCAAAAAGCACATATATTTCATAAAAACATATTTAAAGGCATGCTAAAAATACAAACCATATCCAAACATGTCTAAGCAAGTTAGTAATGCAATATAGAAGCATTAGAAATAGTTTTTGAGCAAGAGTGTGAAGAGAAACACAAAATACCACTTTTGACTCAAAAACCATATGTATAGTACACACTAACTTGACAAAAACAAGTTAGAAATGGTTATAAGCAAGAAAACTTTTACCTTTGTGCTTACCATTGCTTTTCCACTTGTTTTCACCTCATACACATCTACCTTTCTTCTTTCATGTGGATTGAGAAGTCAATTTGCAATTCAATGGCTCAAGTCAATCCATTTGCAAGTACCTACAAGAAGAAAGATGAAATGGCCCCCAATCATGTTTTTGGGTCCGGAGGGGTTAGTTTAGCAACCCAAGTCCTATTGCTCTTGGGTTCTTTCCTAAAAGGACAACAAGTAGAATAATGACCAATTTCATTGCAATAGTTGCATGTGTCCATAGTCTTGGAACTAGAGGATTCTCCATGGAAGATTGGAGGTCCTTTATCTTTGTTGTTCCTTTGACTACTATCATACCCTAGACCATGTCTACCAATTTGTTTAGTAGTATGGTGTAGGATATCATTAAGGCTCTTATTACCAACTAAGAATCTTTGCAAAGAAGATCTCAAACTATCATTATCATGCATAAGAGAGGTAATAGTAGAAGACAATTGATTGATATTATCTCTAGCATGCAAAAGATCATTTTCTAAGCAAAGAGCTTTTGTCATGAAGGACTCTTTATCAATATGAAGAGTAGCAACATCATTCTCTCTACTAGTAGAACTAGAACAAGATTCATGCACATTGATTTTAGCAAGCAAGGAGGCATTTTCTGTTTCAAGCAAAGCAATCTTAGAAAGATAAACAACATTTTCATATTCTAATCCTTGCAAAACAAAATCTTTGTCCTTTTTTTCAGATTTAAGAACATCAATATCATGCATGAGAGATTCAACAATTAAAGTATGCTCTTCATTAGAACTAGGCATGAGAGGTTGAGCTTCTAGAAATCTAATCTTATCAAGCAAACTAGCATTTTCAAGTTTAAGAGAGTCTACTTGTCTAAGACAATAATTTTTGTCATCAAGCAAGCAAGAATTAGCATGTTCAAGATCATCTAGTTCTACATGTAAATTATCAACAATTTTAGCAAGCTTTTTCTTTTTCCTTTTATAAGACTTAAGAGAGGTACAAGTATCATGAATAATAGCAATCAAAGATTCTTTATCTAAAGAGTTTAGATTTACCTCACTTGAGTCCTTACTTGTTGATGCTATAAGAGCAAAATGGCATTCTCCTTCATCACTAGAGCTTGAGCTTGATCCTTCACTTGAATCTTCACTTGAGCTTGAGTCGGAGGAGCCACTTGAGCTTGAGTTCCATTTCTCCTTCTTCTTGTGAAGATGGGTCTTTTTGCCTTGTGGGCAATCTTCCTTGTAGTGACCATTCTTTCCACATGTGAAGCACTGGATGGAGGAGGACTTGCCTTTATAGAATCTACCCTTGGAGTACATGGCATCTTCTTCAACTTGAGAGGATGGAGAGACTTGTTCCATGATAGCTTCAATTTGAGCCTTCATTTTAGCCTTCTTCATTCTCTTTATCTCTTTCTTCTCTTGTCTTTCAACTTCTTCTCTTTTGTCAAGTGTGACTTCATGTGCTTGTAGATTTCCAATGAGCTCTTCAATAGGAATATCCTTAAGAGACCTTGCTTCTTCAATGTAAGTCACCTTGGGTTCCCACCTCTTGGGGAGAGTTCTAAGGATATTTGAGTTGATCTCTCCACTAGACATAGGATGACCTAGAACAACAAGACCATTCACAATGGTGTTGAGCCTTGAGTACATGTTTGCTATCCTCTCCTCCTTTCCCATCTTAAAGTTCTCAAGTATCCCTTTGAGCATGTAGACTTTGCTTTCCTTCACTTGATCTGTCCCTTCATAAGTGATGCATAGCTTTCTCCATACCTCATAGGCTGTTTCACATGAAGAAATCCGGTTGAACTCGGTGGGGGTCATGGAGGCATAGAGGATGTGCATGGCTGTAGCATTCAAGGTTGCTTTCTTCAAGGTAGCTTCATCCCATTCTTCAATCTTTGTCTTTGGTAGCATGTATGGGCTGTTCACCATTTGCCATATCTCAATACTTGATCCTTGGATGTAGAATTGAAGCCTTCTTCTCCAATAGAGTAAATTGCTCTAATAAAAAATTGATACGCTGATCAAGTATCTTCCTCCTTGGTAGTCACCCATCTTCTCCTACTTGTAGAAGTATGCTTAGAGAAGACCCCCTCTGATACCAATTGTTGGATCCTAGATGGGTGATTAGATGCTCTAGAGGGGGGGTGAATAGAGCTGAATGCACTTAAACAAAATTCATTAGACCTTCAAGATATATCATAAGATGAGGTTGATAAATAGGTAATTTGAGTGCAACTAAAACATGCATAGCAAGGATGAGAGAGATTGAACATACATCAAGAGACAAGCTATTTAGAGTGGTTCCTCACTTCAAACTAGAAGTGAGTCAGTCCACTTACCTAGAGAGGTCAACCTCTAGGATTTCCTAACCATTTCATTCTTATATTCATTCATAAGACTTACAATACATGACCAACCAAAGGACTTACCTATCCAATACAAAGATTCTTCAACCTTACCAAGGACTTACCCACTTTGCAAAGAGTCTTCCACCTTCTTCCAAGGACTTACCTATTCTTGCACAAGTCTTCAGCCTTGCAGGGATTACCCACTCTTCTTGGATCTTCCGCCTTTGACTTCACCTTCACTCAGAGAAGCTTCCACCAAGGACTTACCCACTTGAGCAAGGAGTCTTCTGCCTTCACCAAGGGCTTACCCACTCTAGCTTTAAGTCTTCAACCTTAATCTTCACCAAGGGACGCCTTCCCTTGTTCTTCTTCACCTCTCTTAGATAAGAGAGAGAACCTTCATCTTCATGATTGAAAAGAGAGATGGGGAGGTGGTGGAAGTGAGAGCCTCACAAGATATACATGTAGGACTAGCTCTCTTACAGATCTCCTACTCACTCTAATGGATGTAGCAAGTGATTAAGCTTAGAGAGAGAGAGGAGGCTGTAGGAATCACTCAACTATAGAATAGAAACCTCACATAGAGTTTTGCAATGAATGCTCAACCTTGGAATGAAGCCCAAGGGGTCTTATTTATATTTGGGGATGCCTCTTAGCCATTGGGGACACTTGAGAATGAAAACTAGTTGTTTTGTGGCTTGCAACGAATATATTTTCACTTGTTGCAACTCCACAACGGCTAGAAGTACTTTTCCGTACAGTGTAATCGGTCGAGTTTCTATAAGGGTAACTCGACCGATAGAGTAAAAGACAAAGTCGATATTCAGACCATTGGTCGAGTTTGTCCTGGGGAAACTCGACCGACCAATGAAAATCAAATTGGTCTGGTACTCCATCGGTCGAGTTCTATGTAGTGTAAACTCGACTGATCAAAAGTCATTTTCAAGATCCAATCAGGATCGGTCGAGTTTGCAACTCACAGAACTCGACCGATGAACAACCTGATGTGAATTTTGGAAAATGGCTTTTGAGTGCTTAAACATTCAATCTAAGTGCTCCTAATTTTTCCTAAGCTTAATTACAAGTCATACAATCATTACAAGTGATTTACAACATGATTCGAATGTATTTACATCATATTACAAAAACGTGCACTTGTATTGACTTTGACTTGTCTTTTCTCCAATTTGAGATGCACAAGTTAGGGCATTTGGAGTGTGTCTATACTTAAACTGAAAATACTCAAGTAGAGACATTAGACATCAATATGTGGAATGGTTAGTCATCATCAAAACATGGGTTTAGTCAATTTAGACGTGAGTCAACATTGACCTAACTGACCTTGAGTCAACAGATTGATCATCGACAATATACTATCTGAGGTAAGGCTATCTTCCAATATGGTGAGAGTTTGTTTTGGTTGTTTAAGCATCGAGAGTGTTGCTTCCTTAATCAGTTGCATCCTATATCAAAAAATGTCTAGATAGTGGTGGTAGATGTAAGTTTGGTCGCCCATATGTTGAAGCAGAGGTTGGCTTGTTGGGATCAAGATCCTTCCTATCATCATCGACATGTTTGTAGCTTTCCTCATTATCCTTTGCATCAATTTCAACAATGCTAAGATGTATCCCCCTGACTATCCATAGGGGTTTGAGTCATATCAGGATCCCTGATGTCAGAATTGCCTTAATTGAGGCTCTTCTCATGCTTCTCTGTTAGCTTTTTCACTTAGGAGGATGTTGCACAGAGGAAAACCTTCATGGAGGGCATGCCTATAGGATGTCGCACGACGCCCATGGGGCTGACCCCTTATCCCCACAACCTCTTTCTTCTCCCTCTTATTCCCCTCTACTTTACCATGGGTAGAGGTCATATCATGAAGCTTCTCCCCCTAGAGGGGATGGTCCTAGATTCCAAGCTTCTTGGTTGTGTTTTTAAAGAATCTGTAACCAGTATGAGGAGCATTCCTCATAGTTTTCATCTTGCACTCTCTCAAGTTTTAAAGATGGCTCTATACAAAGTAATTATTGAACCTAATCCATAGTTGCATGGTTGAGATTGTTGCTTCTTCCTTATTGTACATTGAAGGTGTTCGAGCCTGGAAATAGATGGGACAACATGTCTGGAAGTAGGAAGAATATGCAACAACGTCATACTCTAAGCTTGCTTGCTACATCGGCACAACATGTCTAGACCATATGGTATTTTCAACTTACACCATGTTGAATATTTTATGATAGGAATTCATATGCCAGTGAGATGATAACTCAGATGATGATTATAAAAAGATGAATCTTGACATTAGGCAATGCATTTGCAAGGTTGTAGATGGTCATTTTACCGCCACCATGGAAGTTTGTGTTCATCAGGTGTGGCTCCATAAAATGAAGATACCATACAGTCTTTAGAGGCAAAACACTTATACATGTCGGCCCCTTCCATGTTGTAATCTATATATTCTAAAGCTCCTTTTGTTGTAGATGTTGACACCAATCTTGGGGTGTGTCAAATTATTTCCTAAAGGGACTTTGTGTGGTAAATAAGGATTGAGGGCCCAACGCATCTTAGACGCAATGTATGGGGAAGTGTCTGTTGTGGCCATAGATCTCTTACATGCCATTACCTTGGTGGTTAACTTATAGATAGGGGGGAGGTGTCCCTCGAGTTTGGTAGAGTTTGTATCTTCTCCACCTCTTACAAAAATACTAAATCCAGATAATGGAGTATGTCCAATTGTAGTAGGTATTATATGGAGCACTTAGTTTCTAAAGTTACCATGGCAAAAGTGAGCAAATATATGATTAAAAATTTGAATAATTTTTTGTTTGGATTAGGAGTTTCTAGTGCTACAATGGAAATTTTACACAATCTCAACAGAGTGATGAATGAGTGACATGAATATGGGTCTCTCTCCATGCTTACAATAGATTTCTCAAATGCCTTAAACATGGTGTATAGATCGGTGTTACTTTTTGAGGTGAGGTTGAGAGGCCCGATCATTTCACTATGGGTGGAGTTTTTGTATGTCCAAGCATATACTTTATATATGGGAGATAAGCATATTTGGTTATCCACATGAGCGTGATACGGTGTCCCCTTGGGTATGTTGGCTTTTAGGATATACTCATATTTCAATGATGTAAATATTTCCCATTTGTATCACTAACATGTGTATTTAGTGTCTCAGATGATCAAGGAACTTATCCAAGATCCAACAATAAAGAACATGCTATTATATATTTGTTTGGATGCTTGTAGGTCAACTTATACCATGTATATTCTTCATGCAAGTGCATTTTGTACAACGTGCTAGGAATGATGTAAGAACAAGTGATAATCGGTCCAATCCTATCCTAAACCTTATTCTACACTTATAACAAGTCTTTAGGATAGTTAGACATTATTAGAATAATTATTTGATATGTTTTACAAAAATACTAAATAGTTTTTTTACATGGAAATTTTTGGTCAAAACCGTCTTCGACCGAGATCTGTCTGTAATCCAAATTTGCATTTAGTTTTCTAGCTATTGTAAACTTGTCTATTGACTTCTAACGGCTATATCTTGGTCAAATCACTCCAAACAACTATACTAACTATTTTGAGTTTTTCCCATATATAGGAGTGCCTATCAATACTTACAAGACACACTTGAGCAATAAATTTACATGATATCCTTCCAAGCTTAAAATATAACTGTGTTCTCTTTAGATCTAAGTCATAGCCAATACTGATGTCCTACTCTACCAAATATAGCCTTACCTATTTCTTGAAGAGAGTCTATCATCACTTGTTCATAGAGAGCTTCATATTGTAATCTTCTGAAGAGTAGTAATTTTTTCATATATGTCAGATACTATCTTGGATTTCATGTGATGTGAATAGTGTTTCTTGATATCTCAGTAAAGAGGGTGAAACCCTAGATGAGTGAAAAGTTGGAAATTTGTGAATAGATATTGTGAAATCCATTTGAAGTGCTTTTCTTGACATCATAGACTCTATTTATTCAATGCTATTCTTAATGCATGATATCTCAATGAATGGTGTGGAAACCCTAATTAAGCTCAATTCTAGGATTTCACACATATGTTGATTGTATATGACTTGTTGAAAGCAATCTTTATTTAGTGAATGTTATGACACATTAAATCCTTATGCGAGTCATGTGTTAAGCGAATGAGGTAAATGAAAACCTAAGGATAGGGTGTTCAATGAATCAAGTATTGTGATATCAATGTTCTTAGAATGAGATGTGGTGATGCTTAATAGTTTAGTTGTGGTAAATGTTATTAGACGATCTATGAAATGAATGGTTTACAAATATAAAATAGGATATGTTGATGTGATGATTGAATTGTGAATTTAAAGAGTGAATTAGACATTTAGATACCCTGAACACTGTAGAATCCTCACAGGATGTGGCATGTACTGTGGGGAGGAAATAGTTTCCTGACTGGAGGTAGTCCAGATCGAGGTAAGCCGGAGTGCACCAGTAGGGTGCGGGGGTCTTGACTAGTAGGGCAGACTCCTTACAGATGTGTGGTACCCAACACCAATCGGGGATGTCGGTGGTACCTATGTTACATATTGTAGTGATCAATGATCAGTAGGTCCACTGATGCACAATAAGCCTGAGGGCTTTAACTCACCGCTTGAGTACCCAAGTTGAGATATGGAGTCTGAGATATCCGATCGCTCCCATTAGCTGCCGAGAGGAAGATGTGTCGAGGCCCGCTGCAGTCGTGGTCTTACTCAAGAGATAGGCTTAGGAACCTGAGCATGCTTCTAAGCCTTGTACAGTGAGATTGTAGCTTGCTGTGATTCTTTCACATGTTTTGGTACACCTAATTTGGGTTCAAGACATTATAAGATGAATGAGAGGTTAAACAAGTGTGCGTAGTTATTTAATTATTCTTTGTATGTTTTTGAATTATTAGTTCTCGTTATGATCAATCAAGCAAGTTCATATATTGATTCACTCTTACAGATATGTAGAGTATCCTACCATATTTATGTTTGTGAATGATTAGACTCTTTAAAGCTTACTTCTGTTATAATTGATATAAGTTGCTCGACAATATATCTGTAATTATATAAGTGCTTTAAACTGTTTCTACTCACATTTTTTAGGGAAACCACATGGACTTGAAGAATGTCAATGCCATAGTAGATCCGTTACAAGAGCTATGTATCATATTAGTTAAGTTCAGTCAGTCCCTGTCACTCTAGGTCCTTGTATTGATGTGAGAGAGTTGTAAATGATGTTGTGTATCTTTGTTTCCTAAATAATAGAGTATATATTTGGTTATCATGTTTTATGTACATGAAAGTGTGAGGAACATAATGAATGTCTGCATGTGTATCATTAATGTTGAGATCATATTAGAGTAATCAAGGTTTACTTCTTTTGTAAAGTTTGTTTATGTGATTGAATATGAGAAAACAAAGAGTTTGAAATAAAGGAAAAAAGTTGGAAGTGAACTTTGTATTAAGTATTATCCTCAACTTATGACCTAATCGCATGATTAGTGGTAATCATGACATGTGGGTGTAACATCTACTCTAGCATTGACATTATCCAAGTCCATGTGGTTTCCCTAAAAATTGTGAGTAGAGGGGTGAGCCTACTTGCTCAATAAATGAGTACTTCAAAGAAACAGTCTAAAGCACTATTAATACTACATATATACTGTTAAGCAATTGATATCAATTATAACATCAGTAAGCTTTAAAGAGACTAATCATTCCCAAACACAAATATTTCAAGATACTCTAGATATCTATAAGAGTGAATCAGTATATGAACATGCTTGATTAATCTCAAAGAGAACTAATAACTCATAAACATACAAAGGATAATTCAATAACTGCACATACTTAGTTAACATGTCATTCATCTTATTGTGCTCTGAAACCACATGAGGTGTACCAGAACATGTGAAAGAATCACAACAAGCTACGATCTCACTATACAAGGCTTAGAAGCATGCATGGGTTCCTAAGCCTAACTCTCAAGTAAGACCTCGTCTATAGTGGGCCTCAATACGTCTGGCTCTTGACGGATAATCGGAGCGGCCGGATATCTCAGACTCCACCTCTCAACTTGGGTACTCAGGTGGTGAGTCAAAGCCCTCAAGCTCATTGTGCATCAGTGGACCTACTTACCACTGATCACTACAACATGTAACACATGTACCACCGACATCCCCAGTTGGTGTTGGGTACCACATAACTGTAAGGAGTCTTCCCTACTAGTCAAGACCCCCACACCCTACTGGTGCGCTCCAACTTTCCTCAATCTAGACTACCTCCACTTGGAAAATTGTTTCCTCCCCACAACGCAGGCCTCATCCTGTGAGTATTCTACAGTGTTCAGGGCATCTAAATGTCTAATTCACTCTTTAAATTCATAATTCAATCATCACATCAACATATCTTAGTTTATCTTTGTAAATCGTTCATTTCATAAACCTTCTGATAACATTTACCACAACTGAACTGTTAAGCATAACCACATCTCATACTGAGAAACATTGATATCACAATACTTGATTCACTGAACACCCTATCCTTAGGGTTTCATTTACCTCATTCACTTATCGCATGACTTGCATAAGGAATTAATGTGTCATAAATATTCACTGAATAAAGATTGCTTTCAACAGGTCATATACAATCAACATATGTATGAAATCTTAGAATTGAGCTAAATTAGGGTTTCCATGCCATTCATTGAGATATCATGAATTAAGAATAACATTAAATAAATAAAGTTTATGATGTCAAGAAAAGCACTTCAAATGCATTTCACGATATCTTTCACAAACTTCCAACTTTCCACTCATCTAGGATTTTACCCGCTTTACTGAGATATCAAGCAAACACTATTTACATCACATGAAATCCAAGATAGTATCTGACATATATGTACTACACATTCAGATAAACAATCATTCATAATATATGAGATTTAGATAGATAAATTTCTCTATCTAATTATACAACAATTTCAGTCATAGCCCAAAACCCCTAAATTTCAATTTACTCTTATAACCTCTGCAAATACTTAGGAAATTCACATTAAGATGGGTTGTATCCATTTATAATATGATTTTATCATCTAAAATTCATCAAATTAGAGGAATAATCCATTTCATATCATTTTTGTAAAAGCTAGATCAAAAAGGCAATTTAGGGTTTGTACTCACATACTAAGCAATCAAAGATTATTGATGATTTAACTCATTTTCATGCAATATACTATTTAAAGGAAGTACTCACTCACCCTAAGGTGTGAAAACACCTTAAAAACATATCCCATCTCTAAAAATCTCAAATCCATATAAAGACCCTAGCAAACGAGTGGTTTCTTCTTCCTTTTGACCCTAAAGAAGGCCTGCTGTAGGTAGAAGATGAAGATCAGAGGTTAACCCAAATCTTAGATTTGCTGGATTAGGGATTCTGAGCAAGGAAAAATAAAGATAAGGAAGAATCAATTATTAAAACTACTTACCAAGTCAAATCTATGGCAACCCCCTTGTATTTCCATCGTTCTTCACATTCTTCCCCAAAAATCACCCCAGAAACTACCTTCCAAGTTGCCCTCTCATTGAGAAAAGAGTTTGAGATGATAGATGATCAAATTGCAGTTCTAACACACTTTGTTTCGTTGAAAACGGATAAGTATAGCCCGATATATGATCGTTTTATGATTGATTATCCTGGGCGGCATCCGTCGCGGTCATGACATAGCATCATGGTCACGCCACTAGCGTCATGGTCATGACACATGACACAACGTCACGGTCGTGGAACTCTGTATATGTTTACTAAAAAGGACATAACTCTTGTATTTTAACTCTGATTTGGTTCATTCTTTTTTTGTTATATTCATAATTGAATTCTCTACAATTCTATAATATTATTTTGATAATATTATCAAATTAAAAATTATTTATTAATTATTTCATCCAATGTCATTAACTCTCTTCTTGCATACTTGTATGGGTTTATGCTTATTACTCCAACTCATATCTTTATAATATGCTTAAGTCATGATTATGAGTTACCCAAATAAGTATTTAAGCTTACCAAAGTTAAGTTAAAGCACAAGATAAAATATTACTAATAAAAATATGACAAGCATTAAGATTATCTTAAATCTCTAGGATTACCAGCAAAGCTAGTAACGGGTTGTAACAAGGATTGTCTTGAGCCACAAAAGACACCAATTTTTATTTTTGTATTTTGTATCGATTGATAAAAGGAATAAAATAATGTTGAAGATCCTCATTGGGTACAAGCAGATAGTGGACTGACGTCATTTAACAGAACCATTATACATCACGAACTCTTGTGGTTGCTTCAATTTTATCTAACACTTGCTTTATATTTTTCATTGTCATATATTATTAAGTAAGATGCAATCTAACCTTCCTTGTTATTAAGTTTTATTTTAGATCTATTCACCCCCTCCAGATCTGTAGGGGCCAATTCTTTTTGCCCTTATATTGCAATCTCTTGTCCATGAGATAAGAGACAATTGCAAACTTCTTCTTCATGCATGTATCTTGATGACGAGACCATTATCGAGGACACAAAGGAGGTAGCAAATGAACTTGACATCATTTGAAAGCCGGGTCCATGTTAGAGACTTAATTTGAATATTCAGAAAATAGAGCTCTTTTGGCCTACATGTGATGGCACGAAGCTTCAAGAAGGATTAGTTTCCACTAATATTGGGAGGCCTTTAGTAGGGGTAAAGTTACTTAGAGGTGTTGTTAGAAGGGACTACAATTCCATTTAGGAGTTGGCCATGAGCAAGGCTACCAAGGCTGTTGAGTTGATAAATCTTCTTCTGCAGCTACGCGATCCACAAAGTGAGTTGCTTTTACTCCATTCTTATATGGTATTACCAAACTTATGTTTGGTCTTAGGTTATGCAAACAGGAACAGATGGAGGAGGTATTGTTATGCTTCACCAAGGCTTGTGTAAATCTAGTGATGATATTATGGTTTCTGAAGGTTCATTTTTTTAGACCTTCAATGGCGACTTACTTCCTTGCCCATTCGACTCGGCAGTCTAGGGTTGTATTCAGCTGTAGAGGCCTCTTGTATACTTTTGTAGCTTTCAAGGCCCAATCTTAGATGTTTTGAGATCATATATCTTATGGGAAATCGACATCAACGGTATGGACTCTGATTTTAACAATGTTGTGGACTGACTTTGTGTCAAACTTTTGGCTTTTGATCTTGTTTTGCTAACAAAGACATCGCCCGCCTTAAAATCTAAAATATTTTGGCGAGTGCTCTTTTTAGAAAAAAAAAATTTGAGTTTATGGAAGCTAAGTTTGACATGACAATTAGATCAAAAGTTGTCTTTGGGTGCCTGCAAGGTGATCATGTTTAAGATTTTCTTCTTGTTGTTCCTATTGATGGGCTAGGATTGCATATGTCATAGTTAGAGTATTGTACTATCCTCAAGTACCATCTTATAATTCCTTTTTTCTCATTTGATGATGTATGTCTAATTTGTCATAAAGCATGTATGGATACTTTTAGAGAACACATAGTCCATTGTATGGAGCATCCAGGGTTCAAGTACATGCATGATCTTGTTAAGGATGTTCGTAAACGCACAAGAGTTGTTACCAAGAAAGAGACACATGTGAGCTTCTTAAATGATCTGCATGAGGGAAGATCGACACTTAGATCAATCGATATCTTGATATTTGGATGGGTTGGAGGAAAGAATGCATGTGTGTATCTAATTGAAGTTTCCCCATTGGTGGGTGTGAGGGGCTAAACTTTCACTGCGGGACATGCTGCAATCAAAACTACATCAGTTTAAATGATTAAGCATGAGAAAATGTGTATAGAGAATCAACACATCTTTATAGCTTTCAGATTCAATACTTTTGGATTCTTATCTCTGAAAACTAGGAAACTTTTCAAGAGGATCCAAGAAGTTATGCACACTAACGTCAAATGCCCAAAATCTTTAAATTTAGTATTTTAGAAGATTAATTTTACCATCCAGAAAGACCTAACCGGTGCAACTTGTTGTGTGTCGGTCTTCCCAGAGTCGTTACTTAAACTAAAACAAGAAAGGAATATTTATAAAATATGTGATATATAGTTAGGACCTATGGCCTTTTGAGACTCATGGGTTGTATTTTAGGCCGTACAAGGGGACGGAATGAATACTACTCCCCCTCAAACTTATTTAAAAAAAAAAACCGTGACACATTAATGCACAACACCCATTCCCCGAGAAGGCTCAGCAGTCAGCCTGAAGTCTTTTCAAAACGGCTGATGGGCTGACAAGACTGAAGGCGTTCGTTCCTTTTCTTTCCCCTCCCCCCTTCTCTCTTTAGACACACCCCATCCATGCTTTTGAATGACGCAGGCACATGTAGCGCCGGAAGCGGAGCGGGAGTCGAGTCGAGTGCCCGCTTATTTTGTCTACAGCTTGACTTGCGGGTTCCCCGGCTTTGATTATAGAGGTGGTCGAGGAAAGAGCGAGAGAAGGAAGTGGGGGTTTTCTTTGAGACGAAGGAAAAGTAAGCAGCTTTCGGATGTAAGAGGAGGAAGACGAAGCGGCAAAAGCAGGTTGTGTTAATCGATACCATGGTGACGAGCTCCATCCTTCCAGGGGACCTCCGGGAGGCAGTCCCCTGTGGACGCAAGAGGGCTTCGGTGAGGCCTAGTCTCCGTCGTCTACTGTTGTTCTGCTTGTGCTCACTCTTATACCTGCTGTTCCTTGTCGCCGCCCCTAAGCTCGGCTCTCTATCCACCCGTTTCTCTCCCTTTCCATTTCTGGGTAAGCATAAGAACCGCTTTCCCTTCTTGTCTGTGTTTTTCCTTCACCGTTCGAAATGGTATTTTGATCCCTTTTCTTTTGGGCATCGACCATCTCGTCTCCAGATTCCAGTGCCGGTGAAGATGAGGATGGCAGAGTCAACACATTCCTTTGTTCCAACGTCCCAAAAAACAGCATTTGCTGCGATCGCACAACTAGCTTCCGGTCGGATGTCTGCATTATGCGTGGGGACATCCGGACGCACGCCTCCTCCTCCGCGCTGCTCCTTTACAGTGACGCCTCCGCCGCTGTCCCGGGCAACAGCGTCATTAAAGGTTACCATTCCAGCAGCGACCCTGTGCCAGCAACAGCAGCTGTGCCGGTTTCCGTGGAAAAGATCAGACCTTATACCCGAAAATGGGAAACCTACGTCATGGGCTTCGTCCAGGAGCTCCGCCTGGTCATTACAGCCGGCGCCCCGACTTCCGGCGGATGTGACGTCACGCACGACGTGCCGGCTGTGGTCTTCTCCACGGGCGGGTACACGGGCAACGTTTACCACGAGTTCAACGACGGCATCCTCCCTCTCTACATCACCTCCCATGGGTTCCGCAAGAAGGTGGTCTTCGTCATACTCGACTACCACAAGTGGTGGGTCACCAAATACGCGGACGTGCTGTCACAGATGTCCGATCACCCTCCCGTGGATTTCTCTGGTGATAGCAGGACCCATTGCTTCTCGCAAGCAGTCGTTGGCCTCCAAATCCATGACGATCTCTCTATAGACCCCTCTCGGATGATAATACCGGGCGGCGGCAAGGGCAGGAAGCCGGTTACCATCTTGGACTTCCGCATGCTACTGGATCGCGCATACAGGCCTCGTATCCGGTCCTTGGAACTGGAGGAAGAAAAAGTCGCCTCTTTGGCTAAAGAGAGCGCCGGGCAGAGCCCGTCTCCGGCCTATCCTAATGGTCTCACGGATCACAACGCCACCCAACAACGGCAGTACCCAAAGTCTCTGGCAAGCTTCAGCGGCAACCGCATGGCAGATTGGCCGAGATTGGTGATCATCTCGAGGAACGGGTCGAGGGGTGTCGAGAACGAGGCCGACCTGGTCTCGCTCTGCGAGCAACTCGGCTTCATCGTCCTCGTGTTGCGGCCGGACAGGAAAACCGAGTTGGCCAAGATATACAAGCCCCTGAACCAAACCGATGTGATGATCGGCGTCCACGGCGCTGCCATGACGCACCTCCTCTTCTTAAGACCTTGCTCCGCATTCATCCAGATAGTCCCTTTAGGTACCGACTGGGCCGCCGAGACCTACTACGGTCAGCCGGCGAAGAAGCTCGGCCTCATATATGTGGCCTACAAGATCCTCCCTCGGGAGAGCTCACTGTACACGAAGTACCCACATGACCACCCCGTGCTACGAGACCCTACCACCTTGACGTCCCGAGGGTGGGAAGTGACCAAACAGGTGTACTTGGACGAGCAGACCGTGAGGCTGGACCTCAACCGCTTCCGCAAAACCCTCGTCAGGGCTTATCGCTACACTGTCTCAAGGAGGAGGAAGAAAAGCACATAGTCGCTTTGCGGCGACTTTGAAACAAAGATCCGGGCATGCCAGGCCCTTAACGAGTCGGGAGAGCGTTGAAAATGGGAATTGGGAAGGGCATTATTTAGGGCTAGTTGCCGAATCTGTTGCCGTTTATTCCTGATTAAAAGTCAATTAACAGTGGCCAGGCCGTCATGATCCTCATGGAGTCCATGCACATGGAAAACCCCCCCAATTTACTGCACAGAATGCGCTGACGGCAGTGCCAGTATCTTGAACGAACATGTAACAACCATAGTTTCGTGCGCCCAAAGCGCTGACTGCAATCGCCAATACAGCTCTGGAGTACTCACCAATTTTTCATATTTCAAAGGTATTCGCACGATTCGTTGGTGAATTTATATATGCATACTCATGCATCCCCACATATGTTTACTGTGAAATGTTTTGTTACTATGATTTGTATTCAAGTGGAAACATATAGGTATTTTAACCGATATTTATATCGGTTGAATTGTGTATGTATGTATGTATATCAATTTAACATTGATGTTATATACTTTTTCAAATCATATCATACATCCAATTGTTAAGAATAATTGCACAAACACAAAGAGTGTTTGCTTTAAACTTTTTAGAAACAATTTTGCTACACAGCGTTCTATAGACTTTTTCAACTAAAACTGTCTATAGTTTGTAACTTTGTATTAGCAACACGTTCCAATATATTCAGATTATTCTAATATGTTGTTTAAAATGCAATGATTACGTGACTATAAATGCATTCATGCTTGTGTTAACATATTATTCTTTGAGTAACGCTACCCACACCCGGCAGCCCCACCCGACTGCCCACTCGTTTCTTTGGTAATCTGTAAAAAAAACTCCACTCAGCCATTTTTAATTAATGCCAACCTTCTGCGTAACTCGGAAGCCGAAAAGAAGTTCATGACTCCCAAGCTTCTCCCAATTGCTGTCTGTCGTCCAATTTTTTTTTAAAACGAAATTTTTTATTACTTAGTTCAACACCTCTACGTTCTCGCAGAAGTACAGTACAAACTACTTGTTAGTTTCAATTTAGTTACTGACGCATAAGTACAATACCTAGCAAATTACAAAATCAAACATAACTGTATAAGCAATCTGAAAGCATAAGCACAGTACCTACGGAATCAAATAGCAACATTTGTCATCTGGACATATTTTTTTTACAAAATACAGATCTAAGTTGAGTGCCCACTTGTTAATGATCTTAAAAGTATGATGCACATCAGATCAAAAATTAACTATAAAATACATCTATAAATACGATACCCACTTGTTAATGGTCTCAAAAGTACATTGTACACCAGCTCAAGCATCAACTATAAAATTGCATCCATAAGTACGGTACTCCACTTGTTCATTTTAACTCAGTTACTCAAGCATAAGTACAACACCTAGCAAATTTAGTTCATAAGTATAGTACCTAGTAATATAAAGGATAAAAGTACAATGTATTTGTAAAAGAACACAAAGTGAATGCGTATTTGTACAGTACTCAACATGAACAAATGATATGTACAATACTTACTCAGTGCTTGGCGGAAAATGCATCCATGTAGTCAACTTGTTAATTTTAGCTCGTTTACTCAAGCATAAGTACAATACTTAGCAAATTTAATCCATAAGTACAATACCTAGCAATATATACGAGAATGTACCACATGGGTGACTAATGGCTTGTTGAGTAACGTAATTAAGTTTATTACTGATATGAGAATAATAATTAAGTATTGTACTTATTATTGAATTGTATAAGTGAACAAATAGTACTCGTTCAACATGAACAAATAGTACGTACAGTACTTACTCAGTGCTGGACGGAACTTGTTCAACATGAACAAATGGTACGTACAGTACTTACTTAGAGCTGAGCGGAAATGAATAAGAAGGGGGATGATTGAGGGGATTTGCAGCTATATTCAAAATTCAAAATAAAATAGAGGGAATCATTAGAGGGAAATCAAAAATTGAGGTGGTAGATTTGTATTTAGTGGCGAGATAATTATTTCATGCATGGCTTTTGTATGTAGAAATATGGAGAATTGGCACCGCAGATATTGCTTTAAATATGCATGGTGGCACAGTAGGTAGTTGGGCGAACATGTGGACATTACCGATGTCCGGGTAAGGCCCCGCGTATGTGGCCGGTTATGCGTAGAATTACTTTTATTCTTTTATGTTGTTTAAAATGCAATGATTACGTGACTATAGACGCATTCATGCTCGTGTGAACATAGACAATATGTATGATGTGCGTATACATGTGATGTAACTTCCTATATTGTATTATTTTCAGGAAAAAAAATACAATTTAGAGGCTTTTATAATATGCCATCACCATTACAAGCATTCGCCATCTTCACCTAAGCCTCATTCTCAACTATATTGCAATCATCTGTGAATCCATCTTCTCCATTCTACTTTGTCATCGGTCAAGTACTCATTCCAACCAAAAGTGGAGCAAAATATTTATGGTTGAGCCAATAAAATTTTAAAAGATATGCTAAAATGTCAATAAAAATAGTTCATAGGAAGAGAACCTACAATGACATGTGTAAGGAGCAATGCACAACCTTTACTAATCCAATAGACTTTAATATGTGTTATTGTATTGTATAACTTTATTATATATCAGACGCCATATCATAGAAATTGAGGTGAGATGCGAATTTTGTTTAAAATACAGAAGAGGGAGATTCGGACCTACACCAACACCACTTGGGATTTCCCCTAGCGGGAGGCAACTTGCAGGTTAAGGATTTTAATGAATGCATTGACAAAGTGGAGAAGATGATTAGCATATGGCCTACACAAAAAACTTCCATGGCGGGACGTAGAACTTTGATAAAATCTGTCATTGAGGGACTTCTTATATTTTGGGTGCAACAAGGTGAAATCCCCGCATCATTTCTTGATATAATGGAAATGAAGATGGCTAACTTTCTATGGGGGAACAAGTATCATCCTATGAAATATTCCAGGCTGGCCTTTCACATAGATGAAGGTGGACTTGATCTGAAGACACCAAGAGATATTGCTAGATGGGGATCCATGAGGCGGATTGTTGCTTGTCAGGAAGCCACTTCTACATCGGAAAAGTGGATGAGATATAGATATCCAAGGGGATTGGATTTCATTCCAAAGACAAGAGAAGGCTACTCTAGATCTATCAATGTCATGAGAGAGGTTTGGCCACAAATCAAACACTTATTTGTGGCTAACGGAGTTGGGGGTTGGAAACTCAAAGACAAGAAGATAAGCATATGGGAGGTGTCCCGCATGAGAGGCGCAAAGGACCCAGTGGGTGACCAGATATGGAGTGTGCGGCATGTGCCGAAATGGAGTATATGTGTTTATAAAATTCTGCACAACATCCTTACCACCTTGGACATAGTTAAAAGCTGGAACTATGATATATCTATTGTATGCTTGCTTTGTGGGGAAGAGGAGAAAAATCACATCCATCTAGCAGGAGAATGTAAATTCACGAAGGAGATCTGGGAGCATATATGCAGTAATTTCAGCTACAAATCCAACTTTGTGCGGAACCACGAAGGATGCTAGCAAGATGTGGAACCCATGCAAAGAAAAATTTGCTATTGGCGGGTCTTTACTACCATATTTGGGAAGAGAGAAATACGAGAAAGCACCACGGAAAGTCCACTAATTCCATTAGTATTGCTGAAAAATTTTGTAAATGCATTAGACATAGATTACGTATTGAATAGATGCGTGAGTTGTAATGCTGATTTGGGTGTATGGTGTTGGGCCTACATGTACTCCTGACCCCCTAATATTTTTTAGGGGGATCTTCGGAATATACTTACCAGATTTCGATATATATATATATATATATATATATATATATATATATATATATATATATATATATATATATATATATATATATATCAGTGTTTAGAAAATCGGTCTGTGTGGCCGCATATGCGACCGCTTAAGCGGTTCAGACAGGGGACCACACCGCATATGTCAAAGCGGACCAATAATCAGTCCAGACCCGATTATGCGGCCGATTATCCGCTTATGCAGCTGCTTAATCACCGCTTTTCCAAACACACATACATGGACTTGAAGAAATGAAATTTATATGATATTTTTATTGTTTCTAATTAAATATTTATATGATTTTACTGCTCTCTTTCTTCTAATTAATCATTCTATTTTGTCCGTGTATGTAATTGTTCAATGTGAGATATAATTCTATATGACTGTTATATAAATATACATAGATATATTAATTTATTAAAAAAAATCCAAAACTGTATATACTCCCGCATATCACATATACTCTATTCAGTACCCCGTCTGCCCGTACACCGAATAGCGCTTTTCTGAACACTGATATATATATATATATATATATACACACACACATATATATATATATATATATATATATATATATATTCGGATTAGATTTTTATATAGTTATTTTTTAGCATAATACATTGATCTTCTTAAACATCTTGTGAATAGCTCATACGTAAAATTTGAGCACATTTGGACATTTATAGGTCATGTTATAAAGACCGCAAAAATTATGCATTTTAAATTAGTTTCGCGCATCGATTTTGTTGCCCTTGGATGAGTGACTTACACTCATCCAAATGGACTCAAAATTTGTATATAGCCTAGTTACAGTATGACGGTGAAGATCAATGGTTTACATTTTGTAAAAAATAGTCTTGATATGCAAACACACTTGAGTGTATTCGTACGATCTGTACACTCATGTGTATTCTATCCTGACTCTCTCTCTCTCTCTCTCTATATATATATATATATATATATATATACCTATATACCTATATATATGTATACACACATATTCGTATACGCAAGTATTTGGGGGGAGGGGGCGTCCCTGCTTGCCCCTGGGTCCACCACTCATTCCAACTGTCTTCATATTATATCTCTCCAAGTAAATTCAAGGCGTCTCCCCCCCACCTATTAAACATCCTCAATTCAAAATGTTCATTTTGTATTGTTGTGCTTTTCAGCATGCTTTGCAAATTTCCTGTTACTCCCACATCCAACGATAACCTCTAACCATGAGATTAGGATATATGTTGAGGATTTTTTCTTGAAAAACAGACTAGCTGATTATATTACTCGTTCAGAGAACAAATTATTTATGGGGTACCAGGAAGAAAAAAATAAGCTCCTCATAATAATTGCTCAACAGAAAGGGAGGGCATGAGTTCCATCATAGAGGTTCACCTGTTGCTTTAAGTAATTCTTGGCAAGCTGATCGCCAAGTTGTTCCTATTTCTCTTCGGATGGCAGACTTCCATATCATGAAATTTTCACCATCGATTGTGGATTGCTTCCACAAGAATCTTGTACTTTGTAGGAGGTCCTTAATTTTTTTACCCACTTCACCACATTGCTGGAGTCACTCAAAATGATAAACTTCATCTCAATTTGGCATTCCAGGTAGATGAAATCATCAAGTATAGCAATGAGTTCCATCAGCAGAGTCTAAATCATCCATGAGCACCGCTGATCCTCCTTGTCATTGACCCTTGTTGTCCCTAAGGATCAAGGCAGTGGTCTTCATGTTTAGCTTGCTATCTACACCAGTGTCCACATGCATAATGAGCGTAGTTTTGTAATGTTAGAGTGTCTAGAAGGAGTTGCAACTGGAGGCGACTCCCGGGATGGGTGGTGTTAGAAGGCTATTTCCAGAGAGGCTTGCTCACCTTTACTCATAAAGGCAATGATGGATGGAGGCTTGGAATTTCCTTCAAAATGAATGAGTTCCTATTCTTCCATATGAACCAGCATGCAACAGCGAATATAGTGCACCGACCCTTTGTCTTCCTCATCATCCTAAGGTTGTAGCCTAGCCAATCTACAGTGCTTTCTGGGATAAAGAACTCATTTGCCTCTGGAGGTAGTAGCGGCAGCCAAGAAGATTTTGCTACTAGGCAATCTTGAATGGCGTGGAGCGTTGTTTCCACTGCTCCATTACATCTTGAATAGGTGTTGTCATGGGCTATGTTTTTCTTGAATCTTAGGGAGTTCGTACGAAGTCTATTCTTATGGATGAACCATAGGCAAGCTTTCATCCTTTGTGATACATGGAGCATCCAGATAGCCGTGTAGTGAGTATCATTGCTAGTTGAAGGCACGTTGTTGAGTAGCCTATAGGCTAAAGTGGGGGTAAACTTGCCATCACTTGAGTGGATCCATACAAGGCCATAGTTGCCATAAGATCCATTGGGTAGTGGTCGGTGGAGAATTGCATTGGTTGTAGAGTTAGTAAACCAAAGATGTAGGAAGTTGGAGTCGCAAACACCTTCATCAGTGACCAAGCCTGCTACCTTCATGTCCATGATGTCGTCTGATATTGTAAGACTGGGTTTGAGAGTTGGGGTATGACTTTCACCTACCCAACGTCGGTCCATACGTTGGTATCCCATCCTAATAAGATTGTCTTACTCTAGTTATTCAGAATGAATGGGATAGAGTATTTGATGCTTCGGCAGATATGAGAGTCTGAGGAGTTCTGGAGCCCCTGGTTGATATACTTTGCATGCATCAGTTGTACCTAGGGAAGGGGTGATTTCTGGATGGATGACCACACCATCTTCATAATCAAAGAGTCGTTGAAATGTTTTGCTTTTTTTAGTCCAAGACCCCCTTCATTTAAGGGCTTAGCTAACTGCTTCCACATGACAAGATTCAACTATTTTGTTGGTGAAGCCCCATTCTAGACAAAGTTTTGAATCATCTGGTCTATTCTACCACATCATGAGATTGGTAGATGCGCAACTTGCATGGTATAGCAAGTTTGTGAGAGAAGAACCGTTTTTGTGAGAGTGAGAGAAATATATTTTTCTAGGAGTTAATCTGGGTGTGGATCCCTTCAAGTAAGAACTAAAAATGTTCCTTGCTTTTCCTTTGTGGGTGATAGGTATTCCCAAGTGTCGTCCAAGGCTGGGCGTCTCCTGGATGTTCAGTTTCCTACAGATCTGGTTCCTCGTGGCTCTGGGTGTAGTCAAAGAGAAGAAGATAGTGAATTTCTCATGCGATAGGAACTGTTCGGATGAACTGTTGAAGCGGCATAAGCATTTCTTAATGGTAACAGCCTGTTGAGGGATTGCTTCGCTGAAGACAACGATATCATCTGCAAAACTTACGTGGGAGAAGGGAATTTTCTGCCTTGTAAGGACAATCAGCTTCCATCTTCCTATGTTGATTTCTTCCTCTATCAATCAACTAAAATGCTTCAAACAGAGGAAAAAGAGGTAAGGTGATGAAGGTCTCCTTGTTTAACTCCACATGATGGAGTGAAGGCGAAGGTGGAGTCACCATTCCAGAGGGTAATGGTTTTTCTAGAAGCAAGGATCTACATAATGACATTAATGAGGTTATTTGGAATTGTTGTTCTATGGAGGGTATCTTGATGAAAGGCCAACTCAATTTGTCGAATGCTTTCACCAAATCAAGCTTGATCGCCATCTGGGATTTTTGGTTTTGCTTGGACTCCATGAAATGAATGATCTCTTGGACTAAAGCAACATTGTCACCTATCTTCCTCTTTGGAACAACACTAGATTGTACACATGAGATCCATCCTTGAAGGTGAGGCTTGATACGGTGGGCAATGACCTTTGAAAGAAGTTTTGTGCATACATTGTTCAGGGAGATCAGGTGAAAATGAGAGCATGTTTCAGGACAGGGGATCTTCGGGATGAGGATAAGTGTAGAATTTGTTGCTCCTGGTTTTAGCAGTTCCCCCATGAAAGGATTCAAAATGAAAGCGATCAGCTGGTCCTTGACGGTGTTCCAGTGTTTTTGGAGAAAGGAGGCGTCGCCTTGTCCGGGCATGATGCCTTCAGGGGGCATCGAGTGGAGGGTCTCCCCAACTTCCGATTGTAGTGGTACCTTGACCATGTTAGCCACATCGTTGCGATCGAGGGTAGGGAAGACTCTAGGGAACCGGATGATGGCCTCCCACCTTCTTGTCAAGTTGTGTTCTTGGTACAGATTGGAGAAAAAAGAAAAGATTAGTTGCTTCACATGGTGCTCGTCTTCCGTCCACACCCCATCACGATCCTTGAGTCAGACGATTTTGTTCCTACACCTCCTAGTCTTGACTAGGGATTGGAAAAACTTAGTATTGTTATCACCAAGCCATATCCAATCACAGTGAGATTTCTACTGCCATTCCATCTTTTCACATCTCAGGATTTCATCTAGCTGAGTTTGGAGATTAACAATTTCTGATGCTAGAATCAGATTGAAAGATATAGTTATTTGGATTTGATTCCACTTTATTTTGTTGCTGATACGGTCCCTATCGTTCCTTTCTTACCTTTTTGCCTATTGCTCCCACTTGGAGGTTGCTCGCATAAAGGTCAAGGCTGCTTGTAAGAAGGGTATAGTCGTGTCCCAGTCTGAGGACAATAGGTTGGTGAATCTGGGCCTTGTTTCCCAGCTGATGATGTGTGTGGGTGTCTGTCTGGATGTCATGGCTGAGCAGAGTCTTCTATTAAGATGGGTGCATGGTCAGTGGTTGTGTTCCAAGACTTGTACATATTTGAAGTCTGCCGAATCGATCCAGTGTTGATTTCCCAAAGCCCTATCAAGACGTTTGTGAAGAAGACCTCTCTGAAAGGTAGTTTGCTCCCCTTCGCCCCCAAGGTCATGGAGATGATAGTGCCCGACTATCTAGATGAAATCTCAATTTTTGGCACTGTCAAAGGAGGAGATACAAAACTTTTCAGAAGGGTGCATGACAACATTGAAATTGCCCACCACTAGCCTGGGATCAGTTATTGAGGTGGCCAGAGATTGGAGCTGATCCCATAGGAACATTCGACTGCCCCTAGTCGTTGCGGCATAGAAAAACATGAAAGGAAGCTTGTTATCAGTCATACAATGGACAAATTACTTATGCGAGTATAGGACTTCAAGGCTTATGTGTGCTTTCCACATCACCCAAATACCTTCAGAGAAACCCACTGTCTCCACCCTATGAGATTAGGGAAAACCAAGATGTTTGATGATCCAGAAAGCCTTCTTTCCACTATAACGGGGCTCATACAACCTGATGATGGAAACCTTGTATTTCTAAGATAGATCTTTCACCATGTTTTGGGTATCTTATTGTAGATACCTTGCATATTCCAACTTAAGACATTTGGTACATGTTCCTCCTAGGTTGAATCTCCCATCTCCTTCACTTCAGTATCAAGGTTTAACAACTATGAAGGCTTCCCTTTCTTCCTAGTGGAAGCGCGGCTAGGGTCACCAATGTGAACCACCTTCTGGTTCCTGAGGTGGATGCTGAATCAGGATTTAGTGGGACTATGATATGGTACATATGATGGTCTCCTAATGGTTTGTTGAGCAACATTGAAGAGCATCGAGACATAGGGGTGATTTGCCTCTCTCCCTGTGAGAACTGCATCTCCATATGGCGGGGCTACTGTGTGATAGGTGTTGGACTCTAAGTCTGGCATGGATGTTTTGTCCTAAAAAGGTACTTGCTCGCTCTGCTTCTGGTTCCCAAAATCTCCGACATTCCTAGAGTTCTTGCCTTGTTTTTTCCTGACGCTCCAATCGATTCCTCCTATGATTCTTTCATCCACATTGTCTATGTCAATGATCTTTTGGCCTTCCTCAGCATCCTCATAGTCTTCTAGACCCTTGAATATGTTTGAGGATTGGAGGACCTTCTTCTGCATCCCCCCATTGTTGGGTCTCCTTTGTTTCCTCTGGATAGGTTGGGCATGAATGGACTCTGAAAAACCTTCCATCCTCTGTAGTTGTTCTGGTACAATCGAGCCTACTGTGGTCGTGGTATTTGATTGGATAGGAAATTATCTGCATCACATGCAATAATACAATGATAAAACTAAAAATCTAATCCTATCGATTATCCCAAAATATAGTAGATTGGCGTGACTCTGATACTACTATTGGAAAATATGGCTACACAAGATGCAGGGAAAAAATGAACTACCATTTTCCCCACAAACCAGCGGATCATGTCAACAACTATAAGATGATAAGGATGGTTTTGAGGATATACCTGGTTCTGGAACAAGTCTAGCGACATGTCCTTATCGTTGTAGATGCACAACTATCTTATAGTTGCATCGGGACTCGTCTGACTGATGCGCCTCCTGGTCTGCACAGTGGACGACAACCTTAAATGTCATTGTCTGCAGCAACTCCTCTCATCACAGACTACTGGTTGACGTTGTCCTCCTTAGAGACAGACAAAGGTCACCTCACCTCTAGAGAAGTCCACACAGACTACTTAGAACTCATGTCGTCCTGCTAGAACGAACAGGAAGGAGTTGTCCCTCCCATTGGCGTACTATTCACCAGCTTGCTCTCCCATAACAATGATCCCTAATTGTTCTCTCTTGTTACTATCCCTCCCTAGTCATGTAGAACTTTTTTGGGCTCTCTTGGTTACCACAACCAGAGAGGACAAAAATTGTTAGAGCAACTAGTTCTCAATTGTCTGTGTTGTGTTCTAGGAAGCCCCCATTACCCCTCTATTTATAGTAGAGGCCAGAGTCAGGGTTCCCAGTCTATGCAAGAGTGGGAGGGATAGGAATATCTTGAATTTATACAACATGCGAACACCGAATTGATTGTCTGTAAGATGGTCATCTGGCAGTTTACCCAATCACATACAAAATTGGCAATTTGAATCCAATTAATGCACGACATTACGTCAGCACTAAATCCTTGATGTAATCAAATTTTCCACAGATTGAGCAATCTTGTAGATGTGAGACGATCATCTCCCTCATCCAGACAGTTGTCTAGTGGCCTGATCTGATCCAATTAGTTCAACAAAATGAACTGGTTGGTTCACACCTTAGTTTGGACATAACTTAGCCAATTCAATTTTTGATTAGCATGACAATCCAAATGGCCATCTCAATATTTGAACCAATCGTATGACACTCCAAACGGCCATCTCACTTAGTGAGCCAATCATTTAGTATTGCAGTTAGCTGATTTGTTGTGCGAATTGAATACCTAAATACTTTAGTAATCAATTCAATCATCATTTAAGATTAAACTCCTCTTCTAGGTTAATACCAATGTGTGTGACCCTATAGGTCCCATATTACGTTGACAGTGAATGTCCATAACAATTTATGACATCACAAGCAATGAACAGTGCCTAGTCGCACATCAATGCTATCCAAGTAAATAAAAAGTTGGGAAACAACTTCAACCTACAATCTATGCTTGGTGTTATAGTGTTTATATAATTCCTTTGTCTCTGATATCCAGATTAAACTCGAGACAGAGTAGTCACCCTCTTCAACATTTAATCTTGTTTCTTAAACCAGAGCATGTCATCAGAGATATATCTAAGCTCAATATCACATATTGACTCACATGTGCATGCCCATGCATTTCGCAGTCTCGGTAATCAAGAGGCCTAGGATATCATACTCTCGTAGGAGGAACAAATTCTATTTCTGTCACTCACAGTCAGTTCCCATGTGTCACAGTCACCCAATCATCACCTTTATACCAACCCATGTTTTGGGATTGCGTTTGATGATGTCAAAGCATATTGAATGACATGTGATGAGTGTAGTGATTTCTGGTCTAAGAAGCACAACCACCACCATCACTATGAGAGTTGACTATGACTACTGTAATAATGGCTTCCATGTGTCAGTCCCATGGTGGGTCTGTCTGATACACTATTCTGTAACATGTATCTATGTACTTGATTTGATATTTCCATATCATGACTAATGAGACTCTATCATCAATCAACTCACACTATGATCTTATGTGTCATTGTTGTCTATCAACCTTCCACAATAACAATTGATTAGGGACATAATGAGAATAAATATGTACTCTTAACATCTATATGATCTCATTTCCTCAAGTCACGTACTTGATGACATACATGATTGAGTAATATTATTCTTTAGACATTTATAATGTTACATCATTATCTCATAACTGAATTAAACACAATATTGGAAGCTTTCCCTTATATATTAATCAAATCAATGACTAGTTATGCCATTACAATCATCATATGATTGGCTCTCTAGACATACATACAAACATACTCCCACTTGCACTTAGAGTCAATCACCCACGAATCATATTCCAAGTGATCTAATATGTCCGTCATGCTTCTGCTACAAAAGTGTCTTAGTCAAGGGGTCAACAATATTGTTCTCAGTTGGTATTATGTAAATCTTTACATCTCCTCATTGTACAATCTCTCGTATGAGATGGAATCACCTTTATATGTGCTTTGAGCATTGATGCGATCTGGGTTCCTTAGCTTGTGCAATAGCTCCATTGTTGTCACAATACAACTCAATTGCGTTGATGATGCTTGGAATGACCCCAAGTTCTATAATGAACTTCTTGATCCACACAACCTCCTTTGTTGCATTCAATGCAGCAATATACTTGGCCTCTATTATTGAATCTACAAATGTCTCTTTCGTGGAACTCTTCCATCTTACAGCTCCATTATTTAGGCAAAACACGAATCCTGATTGCAATTTGTAATCATCTTTGTCAGTCTGGAAGCTTACATCAGTGTAACCTTTTACCACCAACTCTTCCTCTCCGCCATAAACTAAGAACTGATCCTTAGTCCTCCTTAAGTACTTGAGGATGTTCTTCACGACTGTCTAGTGAATATCACATGGATCTGACTAATATCTGCTTATCATACTCAAGGCATACAAATTTTCTGGACGGGTACATAACATTGCATACATGATTGATCCTATTGGTGAGTCATATGTAATCAAACTCATGCATTCCCTTTCTTCACAAGAACTGGGACTTTGACCCTTAGATATGTGAACTCCATGTGGCATGGGTAGGTTTCCTTTTTTTGAGTTCTCCATGTTGAACTTCTTCAACACTTTATCAATGTATGTGCTTTAAATTAGTGCAAGAAACCTTTTGGATCTATCTCTATAGACCTTTATCCCTAAGATGTAGGATGTTTCTCCTAAGTCTTTCATAAAAAATGTATCTCCAAGTCATGTCTTTACCTTTTGTAAAGTATGGATGTCATTCCCCGTCAATAATATGTCATCTACATATAATATGAGGAATGTCACTATGCTCCCACTGACCTTCCTGTACACACAAGGTTCATCTTCTTTTTGAATAAAGCTAAACTCTTTGATTGTCTCATCAAAACAAAGATTCTAGCTCTGAGATGCCTGTTTCTATCCATAGATTGACCTTTGTAGCTTACTGACTTTATTTGCATACTTTGGATTTATAAAACTCTCAGGTTGTGTCATATACACATCCTCAAGAAGATTCCCGTTAAGAAATACGGTTTAACATCCATCTACCAAATCTCATAGTCATGATAAGCTGCAATAGCAAGCATGATCATGAACCATGGCCATTGGAGAAAAGGTTTTGTTATAGTCAACATCTTGAACTTGTTTGAAATCCTTTGCAACCAATATGTCCTTATAGGTTTGAACTTTTCCATCCATGTCAGTCTTCTTCTTGAAGACCAACTTGCACCCTATGGGTTTTACCCCTTCAGGTGGATTTACCAAAGTCCATACTTTATTGGTATACATGGATTCCATCTTAGATCTCATGATCACAAGCCATTTCTTAGATTATGATCCTTCAATAACATCTAGATAGGTTATTGGCTCATCATCTATGACCAATTCACCGCCTTCCTGATCACAACATATACAAACCTCTCATGTTCAAGGTGTGTCCTATTAGATCTACGAGGTTCTCGTGTTACTTGAGGATTTTGAGATTCCACAACACTTAATGATTCTCTTTGTTCCTCTTATAAATCTATTGGCTCAATGTTTTCTTATTGGTCTCAAACCTCTTCGAGTTCCACTTTCCCTCCACTGATTCCTTTGAAAATAAATTCCTTTTCTAGGAATACAACATCTATGGAAACAAATATTTTGTTGTCATATGGATTATACAAGTAGTATCAATGGTTTCTTTGGGATATCCAACAAAGTAACATTTATCATATCTAGGTCCAAGCTTTTTAGGAAACATTTTCTTGACAAAAACTTCACATGCCCAAATCCTCATAAAAGATATTTTGGGACGCTTCCCAGTCCATATCTGATATGGTGTCTTTTGAACCGATTTATATGATACTCGGTTTAGTTTAAACAAAACAGTTTCTAGAGTATATCCCCAGAAGGTAGTGGTAAGCTCAGCTAAACTCATCGTCAATCGCACCATATCCAACAATGTGTGATTCCTTGTTTCTAATACACCATTATGTTGAGTTGTTCTAGGTGGAGTCCATTTGGATACGATCCTATGGACTTTAAGAAGGTTCTCAAACTCTTGGTTTAATTATTCTCCACCCTCAATTGGAATAAAGTGCCTTAATACTTTTACCAAGTTGGTTATGTACTTCTTTCATAAACTCCTTGAACTTTTTAAGAGTTTCTAACTTATGTTTCATTATATAAACATAGTAATACCTACTAAAGTCATCAGTGAAGGTAATGAATTACTGATACCCACCTCTAGCGGTTGTTCTAAAAGGTCCACACACATCAGTATGTATGAGTCATAATAGATCACTAGCCCTTTCATTGTTACCAATAAAAGAAGTCTTAGCCATCTTGCCCAACAAATAAGATTCACATGTCTCTATTGATTTAAAATCAAAAGAGTTCAGATTACCATCTTTATGGAGTCTAGATATGCGATTCTCATTTATGTGCCCTAGACGACAATTGCAAAGGTTGTCTTGTTTTAGTTGTTGAGTTTTAGTCTCTTGTTATTTACATTATAAATATTTGTATTTAGATCCAACAAATAAAGACCATAAGACATTGAGGCTCTGCCATAAAAGATCCCATCTTTTGAAATAGAACATCGACCATTTTTAATATGGAACTCAAATGCATCCTTGTCCATACAAGATATAGAAATGATGTTTCCATTTATAATAGGTACATAATAGAGTTGGTCAACTCTATTAAAAGCCCTATGGACAGAGATAAACCATAGGTTCTAAATGCACTGATCGCAACTCTTGTGCCATTAGCAACTCATAGTTCCACCCCGTCTTTTCCCAAAGGCCTACCTCCTTTCAGATCCTACATACAAGAACATATGTGAGATCCACATCTGGTATCTAATACCTATGATGAAGAATTAAATAGGTTTACCTCAATAACATATAAACCTAAAGTGGAGATCACCATCCCCATCTTCTTCCTGAATGCCTCAAGTACAAAGGATCAGTTCCTCTTGCACTTTTCTTTCTCCTTATCTTGATGTTGAATATTTGGATTTGGTATCGACATCAAAACTCTTCTTGGCTTTGCTTTGATCCTTGGACTCAGCTTTGTTGATCATCATCACAGACTTATCCTTCTTCAATTTTGCTTCAGCAAGAATCAACATGGCAAGCAAGTTTGACATCTAGTCAGCCACATTATTTACATGATAACATACAAAAAGTGGCTATATGATTGTGGCATTGACTTTAGAATCATATCGGTGGCCAACTCTTGGCTCAAAGTGAATCCCAGTTCTTCAAGATGATACACATGTCCAATCATATTGAACACATATTCTTCTACTGAGGTTCCTTCTATCAGCTTAAACTCACACAACACCTTTATAATATTGTCCCTATCTTGCTCTGTAAGGCCAAGTGTCATGTCCTCGCACTTCTCATGCAAATCATAGTTCATGCAACTAAGCATAAGATACTTTATCTCTAAGGCATCATTGTCACGCTTCCAGTAAGCATCCACTTGTGCCCTAGGCGCATCAGGAGTAGGTATTTCTGGCACTGGTTTGTCAAAGATGTAGAGCTTGCACTCTTCATTGAGAACCCTTCTCAAAGTCCAAAACCAATCGTGGAAATTTGTCCCGTCAAGTTTGTCCTTCTTAAGAATTAGACCTGTCAAATGGGTGGGTGGGTTGGGTTTGGGTTGGGTCATTGCAGGTGCGAGTCTAGCGAGTGTGGGTCAAAAAGATAGACTTCTAAACGGGTGGAAGAAAAGCACACCCAAATCTGACCTAGTGGGTTGCCCGCAGGTGCTCATATAAAATGTGTACAATCAACAATAAATTACTAGTTGCTTTCCTTAATACTAAAAATAACATTTGAAATAACTTGTAACTATTTTTTATGTCAAATATAGTGTAAAAGAACCAACCAAGTACTATGTTTGACGTCAAATCATTCGATATATTTTTATGCAAACTTAATCAAGAAGTAGCAACTAGTTGTTGTATGTTGATATAAATTAGGAAAACCGATGTAGTTTTCATAGATAAATATCACAAAAAAATGATACATAATCTTGTCATGTAACATTAGACATTCCTAATATTACAAGTACTTGTTATTGCCTATTGCAAACATAAAATAAAGATAATACAATTATTATTGGTAAAGGTAAATAGTTAACTTGTACAAAATAAACAACGTCTTTTAATAGGTGTATGTGTATATTATGTATATAAATGTATTTGCTTCAATTAACTGGGTCACCCACGGGTGCCCGCGGATCACCTGTGAAACCCGTTAAATAAGCGGGTAGGTATGGGTTTGGGCGATTTTCATGCAAACTTAATAAAGAAGTAGCAACTAGTTGTTGTATGTTGATATAAATTAGGAAAACCGATGTAGTTTTCATAGATAAATATCACAAAAAAATGATACATAATCTTGTCATGTAACATTAGACATTCCTAATATTACAAGTACTTGTTATTGCCTATTGCAAACATAAAATAAAGATAATACAATTATTGTTGGTAAAGGTAAATAGTTAACTTGTACAAAATAAACAATGTCTTTTAATAGGTGTATGTGTATATTATGTATATAAATGTATTTGCTTCAATTAACTGGGTCACCTGCGAAACCGTTAAATAAGCGGGTAGGTATGGGTTTGGGCGATTTTCAGCAGGTGGCAAATTTCGCCACCTAAACCCAACTTAAACGGATCGAATCATGGGAACCCACAAATTTTGACCCAGTTTGATAGGTCTATTAAGGACCAGATGCAATAGGGATTTGTTTGTCATTTGATTCTACAAGCAAAAATTTGCATTTGTCAAAAACTTTTGATTTGATTTGAAAATTTTGACGATATAAGTTAGGTCTTTAACTATTATCATTCCCAATATTTTATTCAAATTGATAACCCTCACATATCAATTCAGAATATTACAGCGTATAATATTCTACTGGGCCAAGATCCATATTTCATCAAATCATGAGTCAGCTTTTGCCGATTGCCCACAACTTGACTATTTTTGGTAGGGAACTTTTTCCAATTGCGTCTATATGAAACTCTTGGATAGATGATATGCACAAGTCCTTGCCATGATCATATACATGCCTCTGGTCTTAGAATCTCTAAGAATCACCGGTTAAGTTTGACCCAAAAGCCAACATGATAATAATGCATCCCGCTTTTGAGGATCCCACATTACTACCATTACACTTCCACGAGATAGACGATGCATTATGCTTTTGCATATCCTACATTTGGTCGATAAAACTTTTCATGTGTGCTACTATTGGAAAGCATCTAAGACTTTATATTTAATTAAGGGAGTTTGTATTTATAGATACATATATTTTATCCAATCACCACGTATATAGTACATATCATATACATGTTATATCCCACAACAAAAATACACAATAAATGAAAGTGATGGTTATGGCCAACCTAATGTAATTCCTTAGACCCACAAGGATTTACCACATCCTAGGTTTACATCACATGCAAAAAAAAATTGTTGATTAAGATTTGTGCTTTCCAATCAAGGTTGACCGGTTCAACCCTTCAACTGATCGGCTCACCTCCTGGCTGGTCATTTATTCGTCTCGGCGGTTGTCTGGTTCTTCAGTCCACCATTTGTTGGATCCTCCAGCTAATTGGTTAGGTCCACCAGCTGGTTGGTTTGGCTCGTCCTTCTGGTCCTCCTCAGTTCTCCAGCCAGTCGGCACGTCTCTAAGACGGTCGGTTGGCATCGTCAGAACATCCTTCTTCATCATAACAGGAAAGTAAACTATCCTAATTTTACATGATTATAGAAAAACATTGACTTACATTTGAGGGGATCAAGGGTAGGAAAGAATTAACTTTACATTGGGAAGATAAGATAGATGCTTGGTATGTAGATCGAGATGAAAGGATTAACCAACCATACAACCATGCACAGATAAAGGAGTTATTGGCCCTAACCATGCTACACATCCGCCATCAAAACTACTTTTATGGCGACACATATAAATTGCATATATATATGTATATATATGTATATATATCATATATCCTATTGATTATCCCAAAATATAGTACATTGATGTGGCTCTAATACTATTGTTGGGAAATATGGCTACACAACAGGTAGCGGAAACTAAAAAAATAACCACTATATTCCCCATAAATTAGTGGATCACATCAAAAACTATAAGATGAGAAGGATTAATTTGAGGATATACATGATCCTGGAGCAAGTCCACCGACATCTCCTCATCATTGTAGATGCGCAACTGTCTTCTAATTGTACCATGACTCATCTGACTACTGTGCCTCCTGGTCTGCACCACAGATTCAACTTCAAACGTCATCGTTTGCAATAGCTCCTCTCGCCACAGACTATTGGTTGACTTTGTCCTCCTTAGCGATGGGCAAAGGCCATATCGCCTCTAGAGAAGTCCACACTGACTGCCTAGAACTTGTGTCATCATGCTAGAGCAGACATGAAGGAGTTGTCCCTCCTATTAGCGTACTAGTCACCCACTTTCTCTCCCACAACAACAATCCTCAGTTGTTCTCTCCTGTTGCTATACCTCCCTAGTAGGGTAGGACTTGTTTAGGCTCTCTTGATTACTACAACCAAAGAGGACAATAATTAACAGAGCAACTGATTTTCAATTTTCTGTGTTTGTTTTGGGAAGCCCCTAATACCCCTCTGTTTATAGTAGAGGCTAGGGTCAGGGTTCCTAGTCTATGCGGGAGTGGAAGGGACCAGAAAATCTTGAGTTTCTACAACTTGTGAATATTGAAACGGTCATTTGGCAGCCCTGTCTGGCTAGTAAGACATTCATTTCGCTCTACGAGATAATCATCTGGCAATTTCCCAATTGCATACAAAATTGACAATTCAAATCCAATTAATACATGGCATGATGTCAACACTAATTCAATGACGCAATCGAATTTACCACAAATTGAGTGATCTCTCACATGTGAGACGGTCGTCTCGCTCACCCAGACAATCATTTAGTGACCCGATCCAAGCTGATCAACTCAACAGAATCAACCGATCGGTTCACAACTTAATTTGGGCAGAACTTAGCCGATTCAATTTTTTATCAGCCTGACAATCCAAATGGGTGCCTCAAAATTTTGCCGATTGTATGACACTCCAAACGACCATCTCCCTCAGTGATCCGATCGTTTGGTAGTGCAATCAGCTAATCTGCTGTGTAAATTGAATACATAAACACTTTAGTAATCAATTCAATCATCAATCAAGATTAAACTCTTCTAGGTCAAGACCTATGTGTGTGACCCTATAGGTCCCATATTACATTGGGAGTGAATGTCCATAACTATTTATGACATCACAAGTAATGAGCGGTGCCTAATCGCACATCAAAGCTACCCAAGTAAATGGAAAGTTGGGGAATAACTTCAACCTACAATATGTGTTGGGTGTTATAGTGTCTGTATAATTCCTTTGTCTTTGATATCTAGAATCAACTCGAGGTCACCCTCTTCAACATTTAATCTTGTTTCTTGAACCAGAGCAGACTGTCTGAGATATATGTAAGCTCAATATCACATATTGACTCACATGTGTATGGCCATGCATTTCTCAGTCTCGCTAATCAAGAGGCCTAGGATATCATGCTCCTGTGGGAGGGACAAATCCCATTTCTATCACTCACAGTCAGTCCCCATGAGTCACAATCACCCAATCATCACTTTTATAACAACCCATATTTCAGGATTGTGTTTGATGATGTCAAGAATACCGAACAATATGTGATAAGTGTAGTGATTTTAGATCTAAGAACCACAACCACCACCATCTCTATGAGAGTTGACTATGACTACCATAGTAATGGATTCCATGTGTTAGTCTCATGGTGGGTCTGTCTGATACACTGTTCTCTAACATGTATCTATGTACTGTTGGTAAGGTATGCCCGTAGAGCCAATCATATGATGATTGACATGGCATAATTACCATAAAGGATTTGATTAATAATAATCACATATATGAAGACAAGCTACCAATTCATCTGTTTCACTCTATTATGAGATAATGAGGATACAGAATGAATGTCTAGAGAATTATACGTTGTCAAGTTCCTACCCTTGTGATGAGATCATCCAGATGTTAGGAGTACATATACATATTCTCATTATGTCCATGATTGGTTGTTATTGTGGAAGGTTGATAGACAACAATAACACATAAGATCATAGTGTGAGTTGGTTGATGACTAAATCTCATTAGTCATGATATGGCAATATCAAACCAAGAACACATAAATATGTTAGAGAACAGTGTATCAAACATGCCCACCTTGAGAGTGACATATGGTTTTGTGGTCACAGTCACCTCTCATAGTGAAGGTGGTGATTGTGATTCTTAGACCTAAAATCACTGCACTCGTCACATGTCGTTGGGTACATTTTGACATCATCAATCGTAGTCATGAAATACAAGTTGTTATAACGATGATGATTGGGTGACTTTGACACATGGGGATAGACTGTGAGTGATAGATATGGGATTTGTCCCTCCTACAGGAGTATGATATCATGGCCACTTGATTAGCGATACTAAAAAATGCATGCGCATGCACATGCGAATCAATATATGATATTGATGTCACATTATCTCAGACAGTATGCTCTTGGTTCAAGGAACATGGATTGAATGTTGAGAGGATGACCAACCATTTCTCGAGTTCATCATGGATATCAATGATAAAGGAATTATACAATCACTACAACACCTTATACAGATTATAGGTTGAAGTTGTTCTCCAACTTTTCATTTCACTTGGATAGCACTGATGTGTGACTAGGCACCACTCTTTGCTTGTGATTTCATAAGCTAGTTTTGGAAATTCACTGCCAACGTGACATGGGACCTATAGGGTCACACACATAGGAACTCATCTAGAAGAGGAGTTTGGTCTTGAACAACAATTGAATTGATTACTAATATGTTTAGGTATTCAAATCACACAACTAATTGCTTGATTGGCTGACCAAGACTGCTAAACAACCATCTTACTGTGTGAGATGGCCGTTTGGGCAGCCAGACAGGCATCTCATGTGGTTGAGACGGCCATTTGGGGGTCAGGTTGATCAGAGATCGACTTGGCTAAGTCATGCCCTTGAACTGACATATTCATTATGATTGAACTGATCAGCTCATCTCAACTCACTAGACGGCCGTCTGGGTGAATGATACATGTGTCTCACTCGGGTGAGATGGCCCAATTGGGTTTAATGAATGTTCGGGATGTTTCTTGAATAGTTTCAATTGTTCTTTACTTGAGGAACAAGGAAATTAATATGAGATATTAGTTTCATTCAAAAAAGCCAAATTCGATTCAAATTGGAAACTGCCAAACAACCGTTTGGCAGTGCGAGACGACTGTCTCGCGCACCACACGACCGTATGGGTGTGCGAAACTACCGTTTCAGCTATTATAGATTGCAAATATTGTGAAAAATCAAGATCTCTTAGTTCTTTCCACTCTCACTTTTAGTCCCGCATTAGCTGGAGACTGGGAACCCTGACCTTGACCCTGACCCCTCCTATATATAGAGGGGTACTGGGGGCTTCCCAAGACACAAAAACTACACAAAAAATAGAGAATTAGTTGCTCTGGCAAGTGTTGTCCTCTCTGGTTGTGGAAACCAGGAGAGCCCATGCAAGTCCTACCCGACTAGGGAGGGATAGCCACGGGAGAGAACAACTGAGGGTTGTCATAGTGGGACAGCAAGTTGGTGACTAGTACACTAATGGGTAGGACAACTCCTTCATGTCCATTCTTGGTGAATGACAAGAGTTCTAGTTGGTCCGTGTGGACTACTCTAGAGGCAGGAGTCCTTTGGTTGTTGCTCGGAGAGCAAAGTCAATATGCAGTCCATGGTGAGACCATAGGAGTCGCAACATAGGTTGCACAGACATTGTTTGTGGTGAATACCAGGATCTGTACAGCCAGTGTCCAAGAACAACTTGTTAGTAGTTGCAAAGAAGCAAATTTTATCGCTGGACTTGCTCCAGGATCAAGTATAACTTGCTAAAACCATCCTTCCTATTTCATAGCAGTTGACGCGATCTTGCTGTATTGGGGAATATAGATAGATTAAAAAAATTCCACTGCTATACTCTGTGCCCGCATTTCCCAACAGTGGTATCAGAGCCACGTCAATTTACTATGTTTTAGGATAATCAATATGATCAGATTTTGGTTTTATCATTTTTTTATTGCATACAATGCGAATATTTAAACTGCTCTCATATGTGTATCCAATCAAAGACCACATAATCACAAACTAATATATATACATACATATATATACATATATATGCAATTTACATACGTCGCCCTAAAAGCGGTTTTGATGATGGCTGTGTAGCATGGTTATGGCCTAAAACCATACATATGTGTGAAGTTGGATGCTTTAGTTCTTGTTAATCTCAGTCTATGTACCGAGCCTCTACCTCCCTATTCTCAATTTAAAGTTAATGATTTCTTGTATTTGCTCCCCTCGAATATAACTCGAGGTTTCCCTTATTCAATGTAATAAAGTAGCAATAGGATAGTTTCTTTTCGTGCAACGACGTTGAAGATGTTAATCGCCGATTGAGACAACTGGTTCGTAAGACGAGTCGACCGACTGGAGGATCATGGAGGATAGAGGACAATAGAACCAGATGACCGCATGGTGGGCCCAACTGACCATTTAGAAGGAGTCCAAACATCAGTTTGATAGGAGGACCAATCGACTGGCTAGGAGGACCAATCGACTGGCCAAGAGGCAAGATGACCGGTTCAAGGGTTGAACTAATCTACCTAGATTGGCAAGTACAGATCTACATCAACCACAGGTTCATACATATGATGTGATGATAAACCTAGGTGGTAGTAATTCCTTGTGGCTCCAAGGAATTACAAGTACACATGGCCATAACCATCGTTTTTTGTTTTATATTACATGTTTACGTTGTGGAATATAGCATGCATATGATACATACTATATATGTGGTGATTGGATACAATATATGTATATATATATATATATAACCCCTCAATCAAACATATTATGTCTAAAATACTTTCCAATAGTAATACACATGAAAATATCGATCGACCAAGCATAGATTTGTAAAAAGCATGGTGTGTTGTCTATCTCGTGGAAGTGTGATGTTAGATATATAGATTTGCACAAAGTATGGTGCGTATCTATCGTATTGGCTACTGGGTCAGGCTTAACTGGTGACTTGGAGAGCCCAAGCCCAGAGGCATGCAGATGGTCATGGCAAGGAGTTGTACATATCATCTATCCAAGAGTTGCATATGATGCAATTGTCAAGTTGCCCTACCTAAATAGTCATATTGTAGGCGGTCGGAAAAAGCTGATTCATGACTTGATGAAATATGGATCTTGGCTCATTAGAGAAGTGTACGTTGCAATTTTCCAAATTGATACTTGAGGGTTATCAATTTGAACAAAATAATGAGAATGATAATTAATTAAAGACCTAATTGTTATCGCCCAAATTTTAATCAAATCTAATCAAATTTGAGTTTTTGACAAAATTGTAAATTCTTTTGTAGAATCAAATGGCCACACCAAACAATCACTTTTCTTTGCGACTGATCCTTGAGAAGGAAAAACTTGTTGGGAACAACTTCCATGACTGGTTTAGGACGCTGAGAATTGTTCTCACACAGGAGCACAAGCTCTATGTCGTAGAAATGTCAGAACTAAAGGAACCACCTCAAAATGCTCCAAGGGTTGATAAGGATGCTTACAAGAAGCATACTGAAGACGCTATGGATGTCAAGTATCTGATTCTTTGTTCAATGAACCATGAGTTGCAAAGGCAACATGAAAACATGAGGGTGATTGAGATGGTCACACATTTCAAGAACATGTATGAAGATCAGGGAAGACAAGAGAGGTTTGATGTCTCCAAGGCACTATTCAAATGTCACATGGCAGAAGGAGATCCAGTAGGTCCTCATGTGATCAAGATGATTGGGTATGTGGAGAAACTAACCAGACTGGGATTCCCCATGGGCCAAGAGTTGGCCACTGACGTGATTCTACAGTGTCTGCCATAGTCATATAGTCAGCTTGTCATGAACTACAACATGAATAACTTTGACAAGTCATTGACAAAGTTGTTGGGAATGTTTAGAATAGATGAGACACAAATGAAGAAGGACAAGCCCAAATCTGTGATGATGATCAGCAAGACAAAGGGGAAGTCTAAAGGTAAAGGAAAAGCTAAGAAATATTTTATAGCTAGCCAGAAGCCCAAGTCTTCAAATCTCAAGGAAAAAGGTGGAATAAAGAAACAAAGAGGCGATTGTCACCATTATCACCAGCCTGGACATTAGAAGAGAAATTGTCCACTCCGGTTAGAGGAACTAAAGAAGAAGAAGGATGACATTGAGGCTTCCACTTCAGGTATAAACAACATAAGATAAATTTTATTACTTCTTCATTTTGGTATGTGATACCAAATAGAGATTTGACATACTGATGTGTAGGATATGACAAGAAGTAAAGGCCTTCATGGAAGGATGAAGATGGACAAGGCGGAGCAAATGTTGTGGAAGCCAGAGTCTACATTTAAATTTATCTTAGCCCAATGGGCATGTAATAGAGTTACTAGAACTGCTATTTCATTATGCCATTAGAATAGAAACATTTTATGCATATTGTATGGACAAGGATGATTATCAATAAAGAGTCGTTGGTGTTTCTATTTCAAATATATGATCTTGAATGGCATTGGCCCTAAAGCATCTTGTGATATTTATGAGAAATGATTCAAAGATAAAATTTTATACCAAAGGAATATAATTGATAACTCAAGATTATCATTAGCATTAGTAATCTTGTATGTACACATAAGAAATGCATTCCTAGAATACATATTGATGTTGATCTAGATTCCCTTGGTTATTGAACCCAGGGAAATATGCAAGTCTTACACACACAATATGACATGACATCCTTCACTAAACATAGTGGGAGGATAAAGCTTCCATTATACCTCATGCATATGATGCATGAAGAACTTATGGAATGAATGCTATGGATAAATAATTAATACTTCATTTTGATTTACTGGTAATATGGCGATATGTACCAAATGAAATGAAAGAATCAATCTCTTGAAAATGTTTAAGGAGATTGTAAATGAAGTATACCATTGATGAAAGTATTAAGATACTTTGATATGATCGAATGTTGAAATACTTTATATCAATACCTTGGGTACCTTCAGGAATGAACTGTGATAATGTATCCCATGACAATCCATCTTGAACATGATGATGTGTCAGAATGAAGGATTTATACCATGATGAGTCATGATATAATTATCAATTAATATAATCTTCTTACATCCTCATAAATATATATATATATACCTATCACTAAATAATGTACCATCTGAATGGTTTAAAGGACATCATATATGAGATGATTTGGGAATGTTGCAATAGATCTAAAGGATTGAAGCCCGCCTTGAGAAAGTAGTTTCTTGAGAAGGTTTATCCATAAACCATCATAGTTGAACATTACTAATCCCTTTCTAATAACACAATTGTTTTGTTAATAGGATAACTGAATTCCTAAAGAATCGGTAGGAGTAAAAGTAATACTCAAAATGTTTGAGGTCAACAATAAGGCTACATTGAGAACAATGGGAATCTCAAGTTCATCATGTAATACGGAACAAAATACTCTAGTAGAACACATCTGAGATTGGAGGATTGTGAATCCAATGATTCAGATGGGTTGGTCGTACAGGATGAACCAACTAGTCAACTAGAAGCCTTTTTCTGAGCTATATGGAACCCATGTAAGCTAATAGGGTGGACCTTGCTAGCACCACCTAATAGGGTAACACCTAAAGGGTGCAATAGGGTCTTGTTTTAAAGACCTACATGGATAACATGAAAGGACAAATTGGTTGAATAAATCAAGTTCAAGTTGTTGGACATGATAGAAATTCATTTACTAATTGTCATGCTTGTTGTCGTAGTTATAATGGACTATGACATTTTGATGAAACCGAATTCCTTAAGGGAATACATCATAGAATGTGTATGTGACACAACCTAAAAGGTTTCATAACCTCAAGAATGTAAATGAAGTCTATAAACTACAAAGTTTAATCTAGGATTGAAACAAGCACCTCAGAAGTAGGATCTTATGACTTGATAAGAGAGCCAAAGAAATTGACTTGAATCAAGGAAATAGATGAAATTTGTGTTTACAAAAGATTTAGTGGGATCATATATGAATATTCCACATATGATGAGGAATAACATTTCAATATTGTGAATATTGAGAACTGGCATGAAAAATACCTTCAACAATGAAGGATTAAGTGAAACATCTTATGAGATAAGGATCAAGACCTATGAGATAGTTCTTGAAGGTTTCACAATGGAAGTTTAAGAACGTACAATAGCAATGTGTTGAAATAATTCAATATGGATTCAATGAGAGAGAATTCAGATTACTCTCTCATGAACCCTATATTCCAAATGTTGTGAAGAATGGAAATATCATGAATAAGATTCAATGGGCTATTCCAATAGTGTGATCTATCATGTAAGCTATTAATAAGCTTATCCCATATAATCTTGTATTTATTAGACATGATATGATGATAAAATTCCAATAAAGGTTATTGGAAAGTCATTCAAATATATCCATTAGTACTTGAGAAGTGACTAAGGATATGTTGCTAGTCAATGATGATAGCAATGAAAAGGAAGAGTTGGATGTAAAGAGTTACATCGATGCAAGCTTCCATAAATGACAAAAGTGATCGCAAAATTAAAAATATGTTTGATTTAAAAGAATAAGTGATGATTAGTTGGAAAGGTTCCGAACTAATAAGCCATTAATGCTAATATACAATAGAAGCTGAGTATACTTGTGTTTAGAATGCAATGTGATACTGTATGGATCTAAAAGGTTCGTATGATGAACTTCTAGATGTTTCCACCATTGATGACTCAGTAGAGATACTATGACAATAATGGAGCTAATTGTTAGGCAAGGAATATGAGATACCATATTACGGTAGTTTCATCTCAGAGTGAAGAGATAGGAAACATGCAATATATCGACCATAAGCAAAGTGTTGCTAACCCACTAAATCAGCACCAGCACAACAAAAACATGTTGGACATATGTAGATCACTAAGGATGAGATACGTTGGTGATTGGCTCTAAGTGCAAGTGGGAATTTGTTGATAGGGCATTCCCGTAGAGCCAATCATATGATGACTGACATGGCATAATTTTTTTGGATCAGGTAAAAAAAACATATATGAAGGTAAGCTTCCAATTCATCTATTTCACTCTGTTATGAGATAATGAGGATAGAGAATGAATGTCTAGAGAATTATATTACTCAACGACGTATGTTGTCAAGTTCCTACCCTTGTAATGAGATCATATGGATGTTAAGAGTACATATACATATTCTCATTATTTCCATGATTGGTTGTTATTGTGGAAGGTTGATAGATAATAATAACCCATAAGATCAGAGTGTGAGTTGGTCAATGACTAAATCTCGTTAGTCATGATATGGCAATATCAAACCAAGCACACATATGCATGTTAAAGAACAGTGTATCAGACATGCACACCTTGAGAGTGACACATGGTTTTGTGGCCACAGTCGTCTCTCATAGTGAAGGTGGTGATTGTGATTCTTAGACCTGAAATCACTGCACTCGTCACATGTCATTGGGTACGCTTTGACAGCATCAAACGCAGTCCTGAAACATGGGTTGTTATAATGGTGATGATTGGGTGACTTTGATGCATGGGGATAGACTGTGAGTGATAGATATGGGATGTTTCCCTCCTACATGAGTATGATGTCCTGACCATTTGATTAGCAAGATTGAAAAATGCATATGCATGCACATGTGAATCAATATATGATATTGATGTCACATTATCTCAGACAGTCTGCTCTTGGTTCAAGGAACATGGATTGAATGTTGAGAGGATGACCAACCATGCCTCGAGTTCATCCTGGATATCAATGACAAAGGAATTATACAATCACTACAACACCTTACACAGATTGTAGGTTGAAGTTGTTCTCCAACTTTTCATTTCACTTGGGTAGCACTGATGTGCGACTAGGCACCACTCTTTGCTTGTGATGTCATAAGCTAGTTATGGACATTCACTGCCAACATGACATGGGACATATAGGGTCACACACATAGGAACTCATCTAGAAGAGGAGTTTGATCTTGAATGATAATTGGATTGATTACTAAAGTGTTTAGGTATTCAATTCACGTAACTGATTGCTTGATTGGATATCCAGGACTGCCAAACGGCAATTTGGGCAGCCAGACGGACGTCTCATGTGGTTGAGACGGCCATTTGGGGGTCAGGTTGATCAGAGATCGATTTGGCTAAGTTATGCCCTTGAACCGACCAGTTCAATATGATTGAACTAATCAGCTCATTTCATCTCACCAGAGGGTCATCTAGGTGAGTGAGACGGGAATCTCTCTTGGGTGAGATGGTCTGGTTGGGTCGAACGAAGCTTTGGGATGTTTCTCGAATAGTTTCAGTTGTTCTTTACTTGAGGAATAAGGAAATTAATATGAGATGTTAATTTTATTCGAAATAGCCAAATTTCAAATTGAAAACTACCAAACAACCATTTGACAGTCTGAGACGACCGTCTCGCACACCATATGACCGTCTAGGTGTGCGAAACGGCCATTTTGGCTGTCGCATATTGCAAACTGTTGTGAAAAATTCACAACTCTTAGTTCTTTCCACTCCCACTTTTAGTCCCGCATTGACTGGGGACTGGGAACCCTGACCCTGACCCCTCCTATATACATAGGGGTACTGGGGGCTTCCCAAGATACAACAACTACACAGACAACAAATAAACAGTTGCTCTAACAAGTGTTGTTCTCTCTAGTTGTAGAAACTAGGAGAGCCCAAGCAAGTCCTACCCGACTAGGGAAGGATAGCCATGGGAGAGAACAACTAAGGGTTGTCATAGTGGGAGAGTAGGTTGGTGACTAGTACACCAACGGGGAGGACAACTTCTTCATGTCCATTCTTGGTGAACAACATGAGTTCTAGTTGGTCTGTGTGGACTACTCTAGAGGCAGGAGTCCTTTGGCTACTACTCGGAGAAAAAAGTCAATCTGCAGTCTGTGGTGACACCACATGAGTCGTTGTAGAGGTTGCGCAGACGTTGTTTATGGTAAAGACCATGTACTGCACAACCACCTTCCAAAAGAAACTTGTCATCAGTTGCAAAGAAGCAAGTTTTATCGCTGGACTTTCTCCAGGACTAGGTGTAACTTACTAAAATCATCCTTCATGTTTCATAGTAGTTGACGCAATCTTATTGTATTAGGGAATACAGATAAATAAAATTTCTATTTCCACTATTATACTTTGTGCCCGTATTTCCCAACATGTACTTGGTTTGATATCGCCAATCATGACTAATGAGACTCTGTCATCAACCAACTCGCACTCTGATCTTATATGTCATTGTTGTCTATCAGCGTTCCACAATAGCAAGTGATCAAGGACATAATGAGAATATATATGTACTCTTAACATCTGTATGATCTCATTTCCTCAAGCCACATACTTCAGACATACGTCATTGGGTAATATTATTCTCTAGATATTTATAATGTTACATCATTATCTCATAACTTAATTAAACAGAATAAATTGGAAGTTTGCCTTTATTTATTAATCAAATCAATTACAATTTATGTCATTACAATCATCATATGAGTGGATGTGGGCATACATACCAACACTTCCTGGGTTTTAGAAGGTCCTCTGTGGCTTCCTTCCAAATGTTGAAAGTTGGTTACCTATTTTCGATTGAGACTAGGATGTCCTCATGGTTCAAGGAGACATCACAATCATCTGCATTGATATGAACGAGTGAGATTGGTTGTCGCTATTCTTTTCCAATGGATCTCTATATGTGTCACCCGTGTATGACGACTCATTCTCCCTGTTCAGCGGTTGTGTGTTCTTGGAGGGGTTTGACAATATAGGGAATTACGGGGCCGCGTTGGAGAGATCGATCTCCATGGAACTCGAGGTAGAGTTCTGGATATTGCGTTTGGGCAGTATTGGTTTGGTAGTTGACAAGCAGGCCCATCCCCATGATGGGTCTTCGCCGCCTTCATCTTCATGCGTGCCTTGACCGTCATTGCAGCTGACTCCAGTTGCCCTAGGAGCATCCATCACTTTTGGGATTGCTAACATTAATGTGATATATGTTGAGGATTTAATGTAATACAAATATTACTCCTTGCTTTTTTATGATTTTGAACTTTTTTTCATCACATTCAATCACATAAACTAACTATAAAAGGGGATTTAAACTTGATTATTCTAATCTGATTTCAACAATAAAGATACATATCTAAACATTCATTTTGTTTCTCCCACTTCTATGTACATATGACTTGATAATTGCATACGCTAACAAAAAGGAAAAAAAGTTACACATCAACATTTACAACTCTCTCATTCTTTACTAGGACCTAGAGTGATAGGGACTGACTGAACTTGACTAATCGGATACATTACTCATGTGGCATATCTACTTTGATGCATCAACATTCTTCATATCCACATGGTTTCCCTAAAAATTTTGAGTGGAGGGGTGAGTCTACTCGCTCACTAAAAGAGTACTTCAAAGAAACACTATAAATCACTTTAGCAATCAAAGATATATATTATTAAGCAATTGAATTTAAATAAGAACAATAATGAGCTATACAGGAACTAATCATTCACAAACATATACATGGTAAGATACACTAGGTATCTACAAAGAGTAAATCAATATCTTAACATACTTGATTAATCACAAAGGGAACTAATAATTTGAAAATATATAAAGAATAAATGAATAACTACACACACATGATTAGTGTCTCATTCATATTATTATGCCCTGAACCCATATGAAGTGTACCACAATATATGAAAGCATCGCAACAAGCTACAATCTCACTTTACAAGGCTTAGAAGCATGTCCAGGTTCCTAAGCCTATCTCTCGAGTAAGACCCCATCTATAGCGGTCCTCGCCACATCTGGCTCTCAAGTGACTAATGAGATTGGTAAGATATTATGACTCCTCTCAACCTGGGTACTCGGGAGGGGAGTCAAAATCCTCAAGCTTGTTGAGCACCGGTGAACCTACCTAATATGTCCACTGATCGACATAACTCTGCATCAGTGGACCTAGAGAAGATATCCATTGACCAAAAAACTCAGATACCACTGGCAATCCTCAGTTGGTATTGGATACTAATCATTAAAGAGTCTGCACTCACTGGACTAGACCCCCACACCTCACTGGTGTGCCCTGTCTTACCTCGACTTAGAAAAATACATCCAACTAGGAAGCATGTTTCCTCCCCATAGTGCAAGCCTCTTTTGAATAATTCTACAGTGCTTAGGTCATCTAAATGTTTATTTAACTCTTTAAATTCATAGATCAATCATCACATCTACATGTCTTAGCTTAGCCTTGTAAACAAATCATTTCATAGATCATCTGTAATATGTACTACAAACTAAACTAATGAGCAACACCACATATCATACTGAGAAACTCTGATATGAAAAATACTTGATTCATTAAATGCCCAAACCTTAGGGTTTCATTTGCCTCATTGACTATCACATGACACACATTAAGAGATAATGCGTCATAAATTTTCACTCATAAAAGATTGGTTTAAATAGTTCACATACAACCAAACATCTATATGAAACTCTGGAATGAATTGGATTAAGGTTTTCACACCATTCACTAAAATATCATGCATCAAGAATAACCTTTAATAAAAAAAATATAACAATAAAATAATCACATAAGTTGAATATCATGATGTCTAATCACAAACTTTCAACATTCCATTTATATAGGGTTTCACACTCTTAACTGAGATATCAAGCAAACACTGATAATATCAAATGAATTCCAAGGTAACATTTGGCATATCTATACTAAACATTCAGATTAAACAATCACTTATAATAAGGAGATTCAAATAGGTAAGTTCTACAATTATAGACATAGTCAAAAATCCTAGATTTTGTATATTCTTGTAACTTCTTAATAACTTTAGTAATTCTATTATAGATGGTTTTGTTCATTACTAATATGATTTTATCATCTAAAATTCATCACAATAGGAAAACAAACAATTTCTATATCATCATTCATAAGCTTAAATTGAAAGGCAGATTTAGGTTTGTGGTCACATATAGAGAAATTGAAGATTATTATGGATTTCATATAATTTCATGTAATTTACTGTTTAAAGGAAGTACCCACTGACCTAAGATGTCGAAACACCCCAAAAATGTAACCCAAGAACTGGAATTTTAGAATACATATCAAACTCCTAGCAATCCTTCACTTTCTTCTTCCTTCTAACTATAAAACATAGGAATGGAGAATAATGGAGAAAGAGCGAGAAAAGGGAGAGATTTGATATTATTTTGAATCAAATCAGAGGATTGATGGGATGTTGATGAATGAGACAAGAATCACCAAGAAAAGCTATCTAGAGATGACAAACTTACTTGATTTCATCAACTCTAGGGAGAGAAAATCCTAGATCACCATCTTCATCACTTGCTTCATCCAAACCCTTACTATCCCTCTCTCTGGGATTTCATTTTTTTGAAATGGATCACAAAATATGAGAGCTCCTAGTGTGTTAAGTTGATCATATAGAGAAGTTAAGGTGCTTGGTTCAATTGCAAATTGATCCAGCTTTGCTCTTTCTTTTATTTCAACAAATTTTCTGACATAAAAGTGTTATTGTAAATAATTTAATAAATAGGTTACAGAATTCCAAAACTTATGAAAAATTATCACAATGTCTAAGAATAGTTTCAAAGCTACAGTAAAAAAAAATTAGATCATTCCAAATTATAAATGAATAATTAAAAATCAAACACTACAATGGTGTACTGCAGTCAGAATGCCTGGTCGATTGAGTTTATCCTTAGCAAACTCAACCAACCAACAGGTCCATCATACATCCAAATATTCTAATATTTTGCACTAACATGAATAATTGAGTTATCCATCATATCCAAATACCTAGTAAATACAATATTTATGTAGAAAATATGAAAAAATATTTCCATATTGTGATACCTATAAAAGTTTGTATTTATATACTATTAAAACTCTAATTTTGATGATTTGGGTTTACACTTATAAAACCCTAATCCTTAAATGTAAAATCATTATTAGAGTTTCTTCTTAGATTTGAAACATCACAATTGAGCTATTGTGATATCTTTAATTTTGGTGAATTGAATTATATAAATACAAGGCATGAATTAATAATTAAATTATGTAGTTGTATTACTGATGGAATAATAAAGTCATCTTTGCAGCATGGGTGCAACCCATGGCCCATATAAAGACATGTGAGACTATAGGTCCTGCAAATGGGTCCTTGTGGCACAAGTTTAAGAAATAACATTTTTTTGCATAAATAAATAGTAATGTATTTATGAAACTAAAATATAAGATAATATGCAAGTTTCCAAAAGAAAATAAGATATATGGTGTTTTAGATAATTACAGAAATAATTATCTAGTCATTAATGGAAACACACGATTTTAGGCATCAAATAGTGTTATCTTCATTTGATTTCTGGTGTACATAAAGATAATAACAAAATAAGAGCATTGCAAAAATTGAAAGGAAAAGGAACGTTGCACAAGACAATGGTAATTGCTTTAATGAAACATTTTAAAGAGCAAGTTTTGTATATAAAGGACATTCCAATAAATCTCATAATATTAGATATAAATTGAGAAAAAAAATTATTGATCTCCTATAATAGATCTAAGGATATATCAAAGAGAGAAATAAAGAATGATCTAGATCACAAGTCATAAATTGTGTCCTAATAGATTAATGATCAAATTATCCAATGTGTATCATAGTAGTTATATGCTTTCTATAATGGCTTTTGGGCTTGCCAAATCCAAATTATTCATCTGTTTCCCTCCGCACCATCCTCCTCATAAGCCTAAAAATTCTACCAAGCTTTTATAAAAGAAACCATAGGAGCCCCTCGTCTCCAATGGGATGGAGTCCCTGGACTCTATAAACCATGGTGATTCTCTGAGGAGGATCGTTGCTGTATGGACCCTCCTAATTCCATGAAGGTGCGACAACATGCATTCCTAGAGGAGAGAAAAGACAACAGAAACTATCCTTCTACCATAACTTAATGTCACCTCGACAACTGGTGACCTAAAGTTGTTTCTATTCACTACAATGCTCCATCGTGCAAGGAGTAAGAGGAGGAAAGCATCAACTGATCTAGAGGCCACGACAAATCTGTGGTGCAGAAGCATGGGCTCAGAACAAGGCCCCATGGGAAGGGATCTTGTTTCCAACCCGGTCCAAAGGAGGGAAGAGGATCCATAGGTGATGACTATGTAGTAGGGCAGTGGTGAAGGAATTGAGCCTAACAGTGGACTCCATCGGCCACTCTGTGGCAGGAGTCAAGGTCACAGTTGTATGCATTGTGGGGAATAGACTCTCCTCACTTGAGAACAATTACGATCGGTGAGCCGAAAGCACGATTAGCCTGGAATGGTCGGCTTAGAAACGGGCCACATCCCACATAGTGAACTGTACCATGGGTCCCGGGGTGGCGTGGCCCGATAATTGTCACCACGTCACCAATGTATGAGGTATTTTTCCATATATTAAGTATATTTTCCAAAAATTGTAGTAAATGCTAAGATTGTCCAAAAATAGTAAAATTATATATCATTTTGATCTAGAAAATGAGAGAAATACAAATAAAATATAATTGAGATCTAATTTTGATCCCGATTCTAAAAGTGGGGTTAATATATGATTAAGTAGTGATTAGTGAATGGAAACCCTAGAATTGATATTTAGGTGTTTAATACACTAAATGCTTTTATTCTTGTTGAATAATCCAATTTTCCATAGATCTTTACCATAATCATTATAATTAGGGAATCTATTTTGAATAATCATGCATATGAAGAATTAGGGTTAAAGATCATAACTTGCTATGTTGTTGATGAACTTAACATAATCTGAGTGTTCATAATGAAATGATATGATGGATATAATAATTAGGGTTTCACATAATGTTTAATATGTGATAGAAATAAAGTTCTTGCCCTTATTCCCCATCCAAACTTAAGCATGACCCTAAACCCTAGATTAGGATTTGAGTAGATTTGATTTGAATAATATGATGGTGACACTTTAGGATTTACATACATACATATTAGATGTTGATTACTTGGATTTGTTGATTAGATTGATTGAATATACTTGAAGTATGATTGCATGATCTTCATGATTTTACAAAATATATGTGCTTATGATTATGACTGCTTGCAATATCAATTGTCGAGGTTTGTCGGGTGTTTCTTGAATATTATTTAAATAAATTGTTGGTTGTTTATTTATACTTTGTTCAATTATAATTCCACAATGAGTATCACATAAAGATGAGAATAAATGAACAAAATGCATGTTATTGTTTGCGAGTAATAGATGGATTATATATTATTATATTACTTGCACACTTTTGCATGTACCCCACGTACACAGTATAATTTTGACATGTTGGTCTGTGTTTTGTTTCATGTTGTTTTAGGTACATGTAATATATGAAGATATCGAGACTTAAAGATCAAATGAAATCTATTAAAGATATTAAAGCTAAGTAAAGAAGGATTAGCTAGATACTTCTTCTCATATAGTTTTCATGTAAAAATTTCATGTAATTCCTTAGAGGAATATCTTTCTACAACCGTAAACAATATTTGAATTTAAAGGAAGTTATGTGAAATATAAATCATTGGGAATATAGGTAACAACTCTCAACTTGAAGGTCTTTCCTTAATTGAGGGATGTTGAAAGTGAGGTTCATCATTAATCAGGTTTAAGAGATGATCAATCTAATTAAGAATGTAATCACCCAGGTAAATCCTAATTTACAAATTAAGCTCTGATGTGGTCATAACAATCCCCCCCCCAAAAAAAGGTTTTGTCCCTAAAAAATAAATGTGCAGACAAAGTACAATCAAGGTTTCTTTCAAACTTTTGAAATCTTACATGTCGCTATGTTCTTGTATTTCATATTTGAATGGTGTCTTCAACTTTGAGTCCTTTGTTTCTCTTACATCCACAATGAATTTATAACAAGGCCTCCTAGTGACAACAAAAGAATTTTCTATGTCACATAGTCACTAGGAAAGAAAAAGAGAAATTAACCACTTTCAATCTTTTCATACTCTCTTGAGTTGTTACCTCAACAATGGTAATCTGATCCAACTATCTCAATTCATATTGTGATGTATCACATCATAGTTACTAAAGATAGTTCACTTTTTTGTTTTGAATTTTACTTTCGTGCTACTCAAATAGCAAAGCACTCATAAGCTGCAAGACTAGATTTAACAACAATTGTATAGTCCTGAGTCAGATAACTAGTATGAATGACTAAAACCATAACACCCTTTTCTATTTAATATATTGCTTGCACATGTACAACTAAAATCATATGTGTAAAAAATTTACATCCCTTAATATACCTTCAACAAATCATACTTATAAAATGAGTTCATGTATTACTAAAAACCATTTGTTTTCTTTGATTTCTCTTCTTATTTATTACTACTTGCTTCTTCTTACTTATCCTTCTCATTTTGATCATATAAAACAATCATATCTTACATTAAAATATTTAAGGTAAGAATGGATTATTCATCATTCTTACAATCATTGTAAGAATTCATTTTCGATCACAATTTGCTCATGTTGCACTTCTCCTTTTATTAAAACCACACTTCTTATATTTCAAAACTATTTCTTATCCCCCATGCTTAGTCAATATCCTTACTGTTTATCTATCTTTTTCATTTGTAACATTTAAATCATATATTACTATCGCTGCTAGTTTCTTCTCATATTACTGATCTTAGGATTTTATTTTATAGAGGTGTTAATACTCTAGGTCAAATCACTAGTGACATCCCTTGAACTCGTTAGAACCCTAAACATTCTAGGGTGTGATCCTTATCAATAACATGATGTTAATGTAATATGATTTTACTCCCTTATTTTGATATGCAAACTTTATCTGTCTTGAGGATTACTAAAGTCTTCCTTATCTTTACCACTTGAATTTGCTTTTCTCTTACTTGACATTTATGATTGGTTACTTTCTTTATTTACCCAACTACGAATTCATCATCATATTATGCGTCATTAATACATTCAATAGATGTCTCTACACTGGTAGTTATGCATCACATAAAATTCATTTTCTTATGACTTCATTCCCACATTGCTCTCATTAAGGAATATACAAAAGAGAAGATGATTGAGATTTATAATTCTAACCTTTCAGTATTCACTTAACACATTTTTCATATATAGGTTTGATTAGTCATTAAAGAAACTAGAGTATTAAGTTTTTTCTTGCATTTCACTATCTCTCTCTTCTATCATCTATTTTAATCCATAATGTTTCAACCCCTTCTTCATATTCTATCATTATCTCCATGTATGCTACTCTTCCTTAAGACATATTAACTTTTACTTATCTCTTATGATCATGTTGCTCATTTATGTGTATGATTATGTATTCCATGTCACATATATTTCTTTTTATCCTAGTAAAATGTGAAGTTGAAATTCTAAATCAATATTCTCCCTAGTAGTTTCATCTTATGTTTAATACATTACATGTCTTTTGTTTACAATCAAACGGCTTATGCAGGGGTCAAACTATTTCTCTTTCAATAAAGCCTTTCTGTTATGACTTGTTCATTTGTTTAGTTTTGCCTTTCTTTTTCTTTTTGAAAACTAGTTTCATTTCATCACTAGGAACATATTGAATACATATGGTGGAAACTAGGTTGTTATTCTATAGAGACTTTGAATCAAAAGGTAATAAGGATGGATGCATTAAACTTCATAATAGAAGTACACACTCCATACTCTCAATTATATCATGTAACCCTCTTTCCTTAATCATACTCATCATCTTTAACACTTATCTTTGTTTCATCTAAGTTTCTTATCCTAATCTTATAATTTACATGTTCATCTAGTTCTCTTAACTTTAATTCTTCTAAATACTCAGCACTTTTATTTACATATTATATACTTCACTCTTTTCCCCTATTTTTCTTTGTTTGGAGTACATAAATGTGTTTTACTTGATTAAATGATCCATTCACCATAACTGATTTTTTCTATCCTGGATTCCTATGTAGTTTTCTCTTATCTTTCCTTGATTTTAAATTGAATAAAGTGGCTCAATTAGTTATACGATTCAGGTCGCTTTATCCAATCCTTCTTATTCATTTTGTATGCTATAGACTAATATGCGTCTTAAATCTATATTCCTCCTTCCCTTATTCCCAACTTAGAGTTTCTTATCTGAGGTCCAAAGCTTGATCATACATATCAGTTCTAACTGCTTCTTGGTTATTACAGTCTTTCCTTTATATTTCAATATCTTAGTGTATGAAAATTCTCACTACAATATGGATCTATTATATACAGAGTCTACTATTATTATATTGTTAATGGGAGTCATTATATCCCAATAAGGCAACTTTCCAGCCCGATAAGGATGAACTTGTGTCCTAAAGGCAAGAGCTACACATTATTAACAAACTCCTAAAACATGCGGAAAGAATATCTAGTCAGGAAAACTCATTTTAAGATAATTTATGGTCTATGATGTAAGGAATATAGACAACAATGGAAGTTACTTCATACACTACAAAAGATACACCCATTAGTGACATTTAGCAAATTCCAGTAAAAAATATAAATGCCACTAAAAATATTTAGTGGCATTTTTGACACTTAAATAAATGCCTCTAGTACCAATGCCACTAGAGAGATAGTGACATAAGTTGTAAATGCCACTAATTATTTAGTTTTAGTGGCTTTCAATTAATGCCACTATAATATCATTTGGCTTTTATATAAAGGCCACTACAACATCATTTGGCTTTTACACAAATGCCACTATTGTGTATTAAGATGTTGCATGAAACTATTTTTGTTGTGTATAATAGCATATAAAACATGCCACTATAATAACATATGTGTTGTGTATGATGGTACTTTTGTGGCTTTTATAGTTCTATTTTTAGTTTATTACCTAGTTTTATAAATTAATGCTAAGTACAATTTGAAATTACATTTGTACAAGTATAGATATTGAATATCAATCTTTTTTATATATAATCAAATACAAGTTACATGGGTAGGACAGTTTACCTTGCCCCTTTTATTGAATAAGGTGCACATGAGACACACTCTTTCCTACAAATGGGACAAGGTATCCATCTGAGCTAGATGTTCTCATATTTTTATGTTGTAATTGAGATTTGACTTGAGATAAATCACTTGGGCTTGGTGAGAAACATCTTCACAAATCACCATTCTTTAGGGGCTTGGGCTTCTTCTCGAGTTCCTTACTATAACACATGTCAATCTTGGTGAGGATCTTAGCAAATTGAGTAGCTAGTGATAAAGGAATGGTGCATATTTGTTTTCAATATATCCAAGGTGGTTCATCATGATAGCATTAGTATTCAAGTTGGAAGCTTTCTTCACTGCGTCATCCTTGGATTTTGGAACAACATATCCACACTTGAGATGCTTGACAACAAGATTCTTCATTGTAAGACACATGTAACATCACACACTTAAATGGAAAAGGGTACTTGAATAAAACCAATTGCAATTATGTTTTTGATCCATTTTAGAAAGTAGAACAAAACCAAATGTAGTAGGGTTATCATGCATAATAAGTTCAATATTAATCTAGCAAAGATTTGGTTGGAATTTTGATTGACATATGAAAGCTACATTTCAACTAGTAAAACCAAAGCCAAAAGAAATTCCTGGAGACCCCTTCTTGATTCTCATGATCCATAATATAACAAACATATAGAAGAAAGATAACATACAAATAAAAAATGGAATACATTTTGAATTTAGTCTCACAAAGTGGTTGTTGTGAGTTCTAAATGATTCCAGACTAACTTAAGACACCCAAAAGACTAATGTACATTTTGCATCATTTAGATAGTCCACAAGCACACCAATTGTTTCATTGAGGCGATTTATCACCTTGAAAATTACACCCTCAATTGCTAAAGTTCATGCATGGATTATAAAATCAATATAATATGCCTTAAGCAAGAGGCCATCATGAGACTAAATGGCAAGCAGTGGAAATCGCAATGGCTATAAATATATCTAAATAAATAAACAAACACTAACATAATCTTAAATAGATCCCTATGTTTCACTCATCCTCAGTTAAGAAAATAACAAGTAGATGATTGGCCAACAATAAGATCATTACAATCATACTATGAGATGAATGACTAACTGATGCATCACTATTTTAGGACTTCACCTTGTGTCGTATTGCATTTCAATCACATCTATACCTGCTTGATTACATGTTATCTCTCCTAATATGCATATTTGAGTAAAATACACTTCTGTTTTTCAAGAATTTGGACCACACTTGGATGGAAGAGAGAGAGAAAGAGTAATCATAGGGTTTCTCTACCCTTAGAGAGGCCCAAAGTGAAGTCCAAGGCTCCCTCAACCTACCCTAGTGTCTAAAGATCCATTAAAGCAAAGATGTCCAAGGAAACACAAAGATTCAACTCAAAGTGATGATGAATAGACTAGCATGACTGTGGTACTACCAGAACGGATGTGCTAGCTCACTAAAAATCAACAAAGTCAACCTTCAAGCATTACAGAAATCACCACAATCATGCCACATAGAATGGTCGTGGCACCATGACCTAGAATGGTCATGCCACCTTGCACGGTTGTGTAGCAGTTGATCCAGAACGATCATTGAGTAGAGAACGGGAAGCCAACTCCAAGACACCATGGTCGTGCCACCCTTATCCCACCATGGTCGTGGTGACCACCACGATCGTGCTACCTTTTATTCAAAATCCAACAACTTACTGTGATTTTCCCCCATTTTTCACCTCGATCATTTCCATACACCACGACCATGTTCCCCTATTCCCACCATGGTCGTGGTAACCACCACGGTCGTGCTACTCACAAAAACCTAGCTACTTCTGCACTGCTTTACCCATATTGCCCCACTTAACCTAGTGTTTCCCTACCACCTATATAACCTAGGGGGGATGTAGCCCTAGCTACCTTCTATCACCCCATTTTATTATTCCACCCATTCCACTCCATTTCCACCTACACTCTACTCCATTTCACCATTTCCACCACCAAAACACTAGTTTCTTGGTGTTTTAGCCACTTTCCACCATCATTCCATTCCCTTGCACCTTAGAAGAAGGAGGAGGATGTCTTCTAGGAGCTGAAGAGGAGGATTATTCCATCTACATCGAGCTCAATGGCTTATTCTACCTCATTTTCCTTTCTTTTCATATTTTTCATTTCCATGAGTAGCTAGGCCCCTTAGGTGGGTTGTTTGGGGCTAAAAATGTTACTTTGATATCATGTTGGGGGGAAATGATATGTAAACATTGTAATTTCATTTGCTAATGATTATGTTCTATTTCTATCTCATTCTTCATGAATTGCTTGTTAATTTGTTCTTGAAATCACCTAGGAATTTAGGGAAGTTACGTATATCTATGAATTTTGGGATTTGCTCCTAGGTCCAATCATGGATCCCTAGCTATCCACCCATCCTCCTACATGCTAATCAATTATCTTAACCCTAGTTGAGAGATCTAAGTAGCTAGTTTAGATGAATTTAGTGTGATTAGCTTAAATCTTTCTCAAGGCTAGAATATGGGTGATGTAGGCCTAAAACCTCACTTCCACTCCCATTACTATCCTCAGCCCCTAATCACCCTAAGATCCTCTAACATAGAAACCTAGGCTTGTTTAGACTCTAATTGAATTACACCTAGACTGTGATGACCGCTATCAAATTGACATCTTAATTGCACAAAACTATGCAGAAATAATTATTAGCAGCAGATTATCAAAAATCACAAAAAAATTAAAATGTTTTTTCTAAGAGATCCATTACCATGAAATTCTTTTCAGAAATAACCAAGCCATATATACATCATGGTTCACTTTGTACATACATTGATCCATCACCTTGCAATGATATGAGATAACAGTTGTTTTTCCAAAACATACACAAAAGCAACATTATGCATCGAGGTGTACTAGCCAAAATATCAGATCGATTATAAAAATATGTATGCTCTATCTCCTAAAGGACATGAGAGTATAGGGATGACACATAGGACTCTTTATCTACAAGACACATAATAGCACATTTAACCTGAGCTATTACTGCGGGTCTTGTTGCTGCTACCACTCTCTGATGCATGATCTCTACCTTGTCGTGTACGTCCACCTAAAAAGTTGTGGAACCCACAGGGTGAGACAACAAGTCCCATCGAGAGATATAACTCTCCACCAATAGTATTATTATCACAGTTAAACTTTTATGAATGAGAGTAGAAGAAACCTTTATTGAATTAAACAAGTATAATTGTTGATTATATGCATAGTAGAGTAGTCTCATCATCTTATTAGTTCAGATATCTATAACTGAGAAATAGATCATTTAATCACTTTTAAAAGGAATATGAAGAACATGTATAACTATTATAACTATATAGTATAAAAATAAAGTAAGGCTTCAACCAATGTTTCTGTATATGATCCTTAAACAAATACTCTGCATGGTTGATTACATATGTAAACATTCCATCTTATGCCCTGAAGAGATGGGAATATACCTTCCTTCTCCAACTGACCACTACAAAGTAAAGCATCAATGACATATAGGTCTATGAAAAAGACGGAATCCACGACCTCTCCTTTCTCAGTCAGTACGAGATTATTGGCAGTGACATTATGAGTCAAACTACATTATAGCTAGCTTGGTGTGTAGAGAATCTTCGCTATAGAGATACAGCGCGTAGTATGTTCTCTTATCAGGGTATGACCCATAATCAATCTTGATTATATCAGGGCATGGTCTGTAACCAATCTTGATTGTTTATTGAGTCACGGTACAACCGCACTCTTGTTAGGGTATGACCCAAAGTCAATCCTAATCTTCAAGGTTATGGCCTATAGCCAATCCTGTTTGATAAGGATACAAGGAGATATTTCAACTTGCACCCTACATATTCAACAATATGCAATTCGAGTGGAACTCATTTCACCATTCAACAAATCCTGACACTGAATGGATCTATGGCCAGGGCAACTACATGTTTAGTTTACTTGATAGATTAAGTGCATTACAACATCTTTTAGCATCAATCAAGTTACAAGTGTGAATTGTAGATACATGCTACATAGAAAGGTGTAACATATCTTTCAAGAAATCTTGTATCAATTGAAACATATCTTGTTACACTCATCATGGGATCTCAGTCCCCTGAACACTTTATTGGGAATCTCATCCCTTCAACATTATCATTATCATGATCATATGTTTGGATATCAAACCCTCAGTTCATTATTTAACATTGTCCCCTCCCATTAGGCAGCAACCAACTCTAGATCATAAGGCCCATATAAACATCATACATGTTGTTCAAGTATATCACATGGCTCACAAGGCCTTATATAATATGTATAATGCTAATTCATCATAGCTCATACCTGGCTATGCTCATTATTTCACAACACCTCTATGGTTAGGATTTCATAGAAAATGCAATATCAAATAAATATCATGCCCATGCCATCATGAGAATCATTCAAATTGCAACCCTCTTCATAATTAGGGTTAGGGTTTTCCCTTGTAACTGGTTTAGGGTTTTCAAGTGCATATTAATCAATCAAACCCTAATTCACATCATAAGAGTTACATTATTACCATAAGTTTTCAAGCATACTTAATCAAATATCATCAATTTATTATCAACATGAAGTATTACCTTTCTCATGAGAGTAGTACAAGTTTCTCTCTCATCCTTACTAGGATATTGACTTTAACATACTTATTACATTAATTTAACCTTCTTTAGGGTTATCAACCTACACTTATTAAAGTGTATTCATCTCATTATATTCATGATGTATTCATTGATTGTATTCAAGATGTATCGACCTACACTCATCAAGGTGTATCGGCCTTCACTCATCAAGGTGTATCAACCTTCATTCCAATCTTTGTATCGGCCTAGACACATCCACTTGTGTCGGCCTAGACACATCTACTTGTGTCGGCCAAGACACAACTACTTGTGTCGGCCTAGACACATCAAATTCTGTCATTTTAGAGATGCTTCGAGTAGTATCGTTTGTATGGTGCTTGAGGTATATCATCCAGAGAGTATTATTGTGTGTTAGTAATACTATAATATTGTGTATCGGTCATACTATCATATTGTATATCGGCCATACTATCATATTGTGTATCGTCCATTCAATCAACTAGTGTATCAGCCAAACCATCAATTAGGGTATCAACCACTCAACCAATTAGTGTATCATCCTCACCATCAACTAGGGTATCGGCCACTCAACCAATTAGTGTATCGACCATACTATCAACTAGGGTATCGGCCTAGTTATCCCTTTGAGTATCGGCCATTGCTCAATATGGGGTATCGGCCTCTAGTGTTTGTATTGTTTTGGATAAACCCTCATTCGACACCTTAGTTCTTTCACCTATCTCACCACTACTTGGTGTATCGGCCAAGACTTCTAAGAATGTGATGCCCCTACTTTCACAAAGTATGTCGGGCTAGGTATATTACCCATCACACATGGATCGGGCTAGAAGGATATCAGATTTGTGAGTGTATCATATTAGTGTTAGGTTTGACCATGTCGGCCTAAACACTCAACTAAGGCATCATAGTTTAATATTCCATCTTCACTAATCAGATATTGGTCATGACAAGCTAGTTCCTTTGAGGCATATCATTTTTAGAGCATCTAACATATCTTCCTAAAAACTACATAGCATTTTAGAGTATCACAAGTCATATCGGCCATCCATGTGATGGTGCAAGTATGTGTATCGACTTGGCTATCTTGTAGATATTATCCTGCATTATTCTTAGCATTAGGTGATAGGTTAAACAATTGAAAGAACAATAATCCTACTCATGAAATCAAACCAAAAGGGGTAGGAGTTCACATGTATTCGTTTTCATGCCTATACCCTTGTATCGGGTTAGGGTTTTTCACAAACCAATATCGGTTTGCGCAAGTCAGTTTCATCATCTTCAAGCTCAAACTTTTCATCCATTACTACTCTAGTTCATGGAAAACAGCCCCATATATTCATTAGAGCTCATAGAACCATTATTCAAATAAGAAATGAGAAAGTAGAAATGGAATCACCAAGTATTGCATGATAGAAGGTGAATAATAATAAAGTTGAGTTCAAGTTATATAACATGCCTCAAGATCAACACAACAGCTTCAAGCTCCAAAGGTCTGCGTTCCCAAGGTTGAAGATGACTTATCAAAAGTCCAAGACTTGATCACAACCGTTCTCTATGAAAGAAGATATCATAGTAAGGAACTTGGTGAAGAAAGAAGAGAAGGAAAGAATCATGATCCGAGAAGCATAGTCTTTCTAAGGTTGAAGATGACCATGGATTCACCTTAGGCAAGATGATAAGCCTTCTCTTTGCTCCTTGAGCCCCTAGGGTCGTCCTACAAGCAAGAGATGTAAAGAAGTTGAAATGTTTACTAAGAGGTGAAAAGAGAGGTATATATAGTTGAGGCTCATGAAAGAGAGTATGTGTAAGGTGTTATCACCATGTGCACTTAAGTGACACGTGTCCATGCATGGTGACTTCATGCATCCATAATTATCTTTTCATGCAAAACTCTTGAGGATAATCCATAGGTAATATATTGGCCATTGGGTATCTTGCTTGACAAGATATCACAATCCAATATCACATTATGTGAAAATCGATACTACTTTTGCAAGGAACGTGTAAACTTATAGGCTTCACCTATTTGAGGTTCTTATCCCATTATGAACTCTTTCAAAGGTTACCAAACTGATATGGAACCTCCTCTATGGCTTCCACGTTGATAGGCACTCCCATAAATACTTCATAACTCGATACAACCTCATCTAGGGTTCAAAACACTCAACCTTCTTTAGTTCTTTCACCATAAAGAGTGTTATCATTCAACCAAGACTCAAACAAGGTGCCCCCTTATTTCTCTCTCCTCTAGATGATACAAAGAGAGAGAAGGAACATTCTACATGTGATAATTTGGACATAAACCCCTCATTTGGGTAAATTGCAATTATTACTAAAGTTATCATATAAGGCACAAACAATTTGCAAATAAATTCAAAATTGATAAATAAACTCTCCTCAAGTCTTAATTACTTTTTAAAAGATTAAGACAAGGTTCTAAGAAACTTACTTAGGCAAATCTTCTAGGGTTATCCCAAAACCCAGGTCAGGGGTGTTATAATCTATCAACCCCTAACAAGGATTTCATCCCCAAAATCTCAAGAGAAAAGAGAAGGGTATTTCCTCCTCATCTCTTCCTCCAGCTCCCATGTGGCTTCTTCAACACCATGATGATACCAAAGAACTTTCACAAGCACTGTGTCTTTCTTTTTCAACTTCTTGATTCTTCTGTCAAGAATCAACACGGAACCTTCCACATAGGATATATCTTCATCTAATTCTACCTCTAAAGGTTGTAATACAAGCTCTATATCAGGGTGGCATTTTCTCAACATATATACTTGAAACACTGGATGCAGTCTATGCAACTCAAGTGGTAGTTCCAACTTATAGGCTACCTTTCCGATGTTGCTATCATCGAATAGGGTCCCATAAATCTAGGAGCCAATTTACCCTTCTTCCCAAATCTGAGAACACCTTTCTAAGGAGAGACCTTGAGATACACTTTGTCTCCTACTTGGAATGCTAAAGGTATACAACGATTAACAACATATGACTATTGTCTGTCCTGTCCTGCCTTTAACTATTATTGTATCACTTTAAACTTTTATGTTATCTGTTGTACAAGTTCAGGACCAAGAAGTTGGTATTCTCATTTTTCATACCAGCATAAGGGAGATCTACAACATCTACCATATACTTCATATGGTGCCATATCAATGATGTTCTGATAACTATTATTGTAAGCAAACTCTATCAAGCTCAAATGTATATCCCAGCTACCTACAAACTGAAGAACACATGCCCTAAGCAAGTCTTCCAAGGTTTGTATAGTCCTTTCAGATTGTCCATCCATCTGAGGGTGGAAAGCAGTACTAAACTTTAACTATGTACCCAAATTTGTATGTAATCACTGCCAAAAGTGACTTGTAAACTGAGGACCTCTGCCTGACACAATTGTTGTTGGAACTCTATGCAACCGCACTATCTCATCTACATAAACATGTGCAAGTTTCTTAGTAGTGTATGTTGTCTTAACATAAAGAAAATGTGCCGACTTTGTCAACCTATCAACAATCACCCAAATGGAATTGTGACCCTTGGCTGTACTAGGTAAACTAACTATGCAATTCATTGTCACGTGATCCCACTTCCACTGTGGTATAGGCAATGGTTGTAACGTTCCTGTCAGCTTCTGGTGCTCAGTCTTAACTTGCTGACACACTGGACATCGTATCACGAACTCAGCTACATTTTTCTTCAAACCAGGCCACCAATACATATCTTTTAGATTGTGATACATTTTGGTACTTCCTAGATGCATAGCATACATATGAAGCATTTGGCAATGCGATTGGTGAGCCACCACTCTGGTGCGGTGAGATGGATCACCACAAGATTTTTGTCGAGTGAGAAAAAGTTACAACTGAACGCTACTCAACACTAAAAACAATACAAATTCAAAATGGTGAGTGATCTTGCGTTTGGTAATAGAGATTACGAGTGATTACAACCTGCCTAACCTTGCCCTATCATTGCCCGGGCAATTGCACCGCTTTACCAAATGGAGAAATAGATGAGTGAGCTTCTCCCTTAACTATCTTCCTTAAGTCATTAACAACATGTACCACAATTCTACCATGGTAACAAACTGTTCCATCTTCTGACTCGTGAAAGGCATCCCGCTTCTCACTACCATATTATGCTTTGATTTGTTGTATCACAGTATCAGCATGTTGTGCTTCTTTAATCTATTGTCTTAGTGTAGGTTTCACTTGCATCTATGCCAACAATTCAGTTAACAAAGATACTTCTAGTTGTACATTCATCTATCGTAAGAAAACTAGCTTGTCCTTCTTATGACATACCAAAGAATTCAATTATGCTTTTTATGTGAATGAAGATGATGACTTTCTTCTTAGCGCATCTGCTACCACATTATCCTTTCATGGATGATAGTCAATTGTGCAATCATAGTCTTTGATTAGTTCCATCCAACGACATTGTGTCAATTTTAGTTCTTGTTATGAAAAGATGTAATTTAGATTCTTATGGTCTATGAAAATATGACACTTCTCCCTATACAGGTAATGTTTCCATATTTTCAAGACATGAATCGCTACAGCCAATTCTAGATCATGTGTAGGATGATTCTCCTCATGTTCCTTAATCTATCAAGAGGAAAAAGAAATCACTCATTTATCCTACATCAATACACATCCCAAACCATTCTTTGAAGCATCACAAAAAATAATGTATCCTTTCCCTTGCTTAGGTAAGACAAATACCAGTGGACTAGTCAACTTTTCCTTCAACAACTAGAAAGAGCGTTGACACTTTTCATTCCAAACAAAAGGAAAATTCTTCCTAGTTAACCTAGTTAGGTGTAATGCTACAGAACTAAAATCTTTGATGAATCTCCTGTAGTAACCTACCAAACCTAGGAAACTGCAAATCTCTGTTGGTGTCTTAGGTTGTTCCCATTCTAGAATAGATTCTACCTTTTTAGGATCAACACAAATACCTTTAGAAGATATGATATGTCCCAGAAAAGATACTTTTGACAACCAAAACTCACACTTGCTAAACTTAGCATATAGCTTGTGTTGTCTCAACAAAGTCAATGCTTGATGAATATGTTGTTCATGTTGTTGGCTATCTCGACTATATATTAGAATGTCATCTATAAAACCACTATAAATTGATCAAGGAATGTCCAGAACACTTTATTCATTAGATCCATGAATGTTATTGGTGCATTAGTTAGTCCAAATGATATAACTATAAACTCATAATGACCATACCTTGTCCTAAAAGTTGATTTTAGTATGGCATCCTTCTTAATCTGTAACTAATGCTAACATAACCTCATGTCTATCTTAGAGAACATTGTTGCACAACGCAACTGGTCAAACAAGTCATCTATCCTTGGCAGAGGATACTTGTTTTCTTGTCACCTTGTTTAACTATCTATAGTCTATACATAACCTCATAGATCCATCTTTTTTCTTTACAAAAATATCGGAGCACCCCATGGCGATGTACTTGGCCGGATAAAACCTTTATCAAGTAACTCTTGCAACTGTTTCTTTAATTCTGCCATCTCAGCTGGTGCCATTCTATAAGGTGTTTAAGCTATCGGTTGCGTACTCGGAACTAGATTGATCTCTAAATCAATTTCTTGAGTTGGAGGAATATCAAGAAATTCCTCAGGAAACACATCCTTAAACTCCCTGACAACTGGAACTTTTGAAATACTAGGACTTTCTGCCTTGGTATCCACCACATGTGCTAAGATGCCTCACACCCATGTCACAACATTCGCTCAGCTACCATTGTCGATGCTAGACATGTTGGAAAAATCTTCCTATCTCCCTGAAAGATCAATGTCTCTTCACCGTATGTGAACATAGCTTGCTTGGAACCACAATCCAAGACTACCTTATACTTTTCCAAGGTGTCCATCCCAAGGATTACATCAAATCCATGCATCTCAAGCGGTATAAGATCCACTTGAATGTTATGTTCCGAGAAAGAAAGAACACATGGGTAACATACCTCTTATAACACTACGGAACCAACTGATAGAGTTTCTAACAATAAGTTATTTGTTCTATGACTAATAGGAAAAAGACAGTTATGAATCAGTTCACAAGTGATAAAGGAGTGTGTAGCACTTGGGTCTATTAAAATAGATATGAAGCAAGATGAAGACATATCATAATGAAATAATTCTATCTGACCTGTCATGACTCGTGGGTTGACTACTGCTTCTGGATGACTCATAGTATAGAATCTCACTGTTGCATGCTGCCGACCATGTTCTCTATTACCTTCTATAGATGAACCTATTTGAAACGCATGTCCACGTCCTCGTCCTCCTGCACCACTACTGAACTGTTGCCTTTGAGAGCCTTGCTGATTCTACCTTGGTGGTTGGGTTACCTTAATATCTCTTACTGGACAATCTCTCATCAGATGTCCTGTAAGACAACCACCAAGGTTGATAGTTTTGTGCTTGATAGTTTTCTTGTGCTTGATAGTTTTCTTTTGAGTTTTTATGATATGGCAGGTGATAGATAAGAAAGAGAGAGAGTATAGAAGTTAATCATGGCCATTAAGTCAAATTTGTGGCCAAAGAACAAATGAAGTTGAAGTTCAAGTTTTGAATTTGGAAAACTGAAGGAACAAAAACACCACGGCTGTGGAGCTCGACCACGACCATGGCTCATGTGGCCAAACACGACCGTGACACATGGCCATGGCCGTGAGAATTATTGCACAAAGTTGGCCGAAGTTATAGGTTGTTTGCAAAAATCGCCACGAGCATATTGAAGGAGATTGCCCACGACCGTGGTCCTCACCACGGCCGTGTTGAAGAAAGTGGGCCACGACCGTGGGAATTAATGCATCTAATTGGCTGAAGTTACATGTTCTTTGCAAGAATCGCCACGACCGTGGGCTACAGCCATGACCGTGTTGAAGAGATACGACCACGACCGTGGCACCGTGCCACGACCATGGCGAGGTCAAACCGGGGAGTTTTTCATCGACAACACGACTGTGACACCCGCCACGGCAGTGCTACCCAACCCTTGCCATGATCGTGGCCGAGCCTGGTTCAGCAAAAAAAAATACATCTTTTAAAAGTCTAAACCTGACCCCCCTAGTCATTCTATCATCTCCCCCTCCAGAAAACGATTGTGACGGTGGAAGACGACCCCAGCTCCTCCAAACTCCACCTCCAACCACCAAAAACAACCCCGTTTGACCTCCATTCAACACCATATCGATCCTCAGCCATCCCTCTACCATTTCCACCGCCTATTCTCTCCCAATCGCATCTCCATCTCCAATCCGCCCAACAGCCCCCCTACACAAAACCTCCACATAAACCCTTCATTTTCGCCCAAATCAATAACCAATCACATTTCCACCATACATACATCACTATCCTTCCATTCCACCCACAAAACCACATCCATACCACTCTCCACATAAAAATCTGAAAATCACCTCACCTCCACCATGAAAAAGATTGGAAAGGCCATAACCAAGGGAACCAACATCCTCATCGGAGGGAGGCGGTGTTCCAAAAATGCCTCCTCCGATGTATCTGTACCATTCCACACACCTTCACCTACCACCTCCGCCCACCATTCCCTCCGCCGTTCACAATCAGTGAGTGGATCACACTCCCGCTCATCCGATAGCCACCACATCACCGACGCCACCTATGAGGGTGAAGATGATGAAGAAGAGGAATCAATGGGGGTCGATTTGGACCACCTTATTGATGAGATCGAGTTGGTGGCTGCAAAAAGAAGCTAGAGATCTAAAGTGGCACCGTCCTCATCCAGGCTCCCGCCGAAGCCTACACCAGCTCACCACTCGACGTCTCAGGGGATGGTGAGGCATGGTGTGCAGCCGCAACCCTCACGGCAACTACAATAAGATAAGGAGCAATTGGCCCACTGGTATAACTTGGATACTAGTTCGGGGTCTCAGTCCTACATGATGGAGGAAGATGATGGTGACAGTGAGGAGGATGAGGTAGAGCTTGAGCATGAAGGAGATGGTGTTCTGGCACAGCTGGAGGCGGATAGAGAAAAATCCTTGGGCAAAGCACCGATAGGAGTGTCCTATGTAGAGGACACAGACAGAAGAAGATTGAGCTCAAATATCCCGAATGCATGACAAGGTGAGTCGTCGCCACCAAATATGGGTCTAAGAAGGTAATTGAAGATCTAGGGATCAAGGCAGCAGTGGAAGAAAACTTGAAGGCAATAGAGTTGTGAAACATCCTTTTCACACCCCAGCCAGCCTATGTAGCTTTGACTCGGGAGTTCTTTGCCACTCTCAAAAGGACTAAAGTGAGGGGTTGTGATGCACTCAAATTTGTCATGATGGGCAACATGCACACCCTCACTTCCACGGAGCTGAATGCTATCTTTGTTGCAAGTCCTGAAGAGGTCGTCAAGTTGGATGACGGTTTGTTAGAGAGGGAAGAAGATATTGACTATGCTTATTTCTAGAAGATGATTACAGGAAGCAAGGTGTATGATTTAGGTAAATCAAAAATCGCTGCTATAAGCAACCCGATGGTATGCTATGTGCAAAAGGTCTTGGCAAATACAATTGTGGGGAGATATGATAATCAAGGCTCCATATCCCAAAAGGATATGTTTGTCTTGTCGTTGATGAACCTCAAAAAACACATAGACTTTGGAGCTTTGTTGATTGATCATATGAAGTTCGTACCCTATAAGAGCTCAAAGACATTTGTGATGGGTGGGTTTGTGACTTCGATTGCACTAGCACTGGGATACGATCTCTCAGGGTTACAAGACGCACTTGAGGCAGAGTTTGTTGACCTCAACTACTTGGTGCGCTCACACACTATAAAGATGAAGGAAAAGAAGATGATCTATCTTACTACTAGTGTGTCGGACTTTGAGTTGGAGCTGCCATACCATGTCGTGCCACTCCTATCCGCGATGGGGGTTCTTTTCAGATTGAAGGAAAAACTTTTGAAATGGCACGAAGAACACCCGAGAGATATGTATACAAGGGGAGCCATTGTCGTACATGAAGACGTAGCCTAATCCAATGTACATAGGCAGGAGCAAGAAGCGGAAGAACTAAGGCAACCCCGCAGGACAAGAAGGAGGGATGAGGGAACATCCCAGCTGCAGCAGCCCACAGGAAATGCCTATGACATGGCCACAATCTAGGCACACCTTGAGAATATTTAGAAGACTCAAGGCGACATGCAACTTGTCCAACAGTACATGTGGCAAGATCAACAGCAGATGCACTATCAGATCAACAACCTGTACTAGTACCAACATGCCCAGGCAGCAACAAACCCTGAATGGGGTGGAGACTTTTCGGGTGGTATAGCTGGATATCCATAGGCGTACCCTCCACCCCATGATGACTATTAGGGGCACTACTACCAGCATCCTCCATCAGGCTCAGTTCCGTCCTCAGCTCCTCCTCCAGATCCTCCACAGATGCCAGACCAGCCACCGCAGCCATGACACTTCCCCTATCTCCCCTAAGTTATAGTTTCATGATGAGGACAGCATGATTCTAAAGTTTGGGGTGGGTAGGGCGGTATGCACCACCCTATCTCTCTCATTTTGTCATTTTGTTATCACCTCTGCCATCGAGTTTAGTTTTATTGTTATTGTTCTTTTCATTGCATCTTTGCATGGCATGTAGTTGACTTCTTGCATTTTTGTGTAATTTTTCAAAATTTTGGCTTTTCCATACCATGCATTGCATCTTCATGTAGTTTTTGTAGTTTCTTGTGCTTTTTAAGTAGGATTTGCTGCTTTATGCTTTAAATTCCCCTAAAGTGGGTTTAGATGTGATTTAGTGCAAATTGGCACTATTTTGGCCAATTTTGCCCAAATTTGAGATTTCTTGTCTAAAAAATATATTTTGACCCAATCTCTACTGTTTTGAGTAAAAATGACGACCTTTGACTAGTGCAAGTGAAATGTCATGCTTTATTGCTAAGTCGTATCAATGCTTGACTTTTTACATGTGCATCATCTCTCTTGTGATTGTGATTGATTTGGCTGAATTGTGAACTTGAGCAAGCTTTGAACGCTTAGTGTTTGTGGAATCACTTGTTTGATATATCAATTTCATCTTGTTCATTCATGTGGTGTGATATCTTGGATGAAGTATTAGATTAAATTTCATGCAGGATGTCTTATGTGGAAAATCATACCAATGACCCCTTTTTGACCCGATTCTTCTTCCACCATCATCATACCCCTCCGCCTCATAAAAAGATGCCCTAGTGTACATAATTAGCCTTGGCCACCTCGAAAAGTTTGGGGTGGTCATATATTTATCTCCCCACTTCACTCTATCCACCATTTGCCCTATCTACACCAAGGGCAAGAAATAAAAGAAAAGAAAAGAAAGAAAAAGAAAAACAAAATAAAAGGATGCTCATGTTTAAGAGCATTCAAATAAAGAAAACATGAGTGTGTAAAAACACTCCAAAAATCTTACCGCAACCCTTTATTCCACTTTAATACCCATTGAGCTAAGAAGCATCAAACTTAGCTCATTTTGCCTTTTTCTGCAGCCACGTGGGTCATCTGGCATGATTTGAAATATAAGACTGAATGCATGAATGTGAAACAACACTCCTAGTCATCCTCGATTAACACTATCATGAAACGGTTTACCCGGAACTTTATGGAAGAAGTATGGATAACTTGTGTATTCTACGTGCTATATGTGAAGTTCATGTGCTTTGTGCTCTTTTCATGATTGGATTGTGAAAGTAGGAGAGGAGAGAGGTGAAATGCATGCACTCAGTCATCTTTGATCCCACTAAGCAATAATCACCTTTTACATTGCATATGTCATTTCTTTTTGTGGAAGTTTTGTAGAGAGATTGAGTTGGAGCATACTTGAGGACAAGTATGTTTTAAGTTTGGGGTGGTGATGTAGCCCTATTTTAGGGCTCCATCCTCTGCCATTTTTGTACTTAAATCACATCTAAACATGTAGATTACAAGTTTTTTACCCCTAATATGCTTATCATTGCAAATATGCTTATGGATGTTCTTTGCACTATTTTTCAGGTATTTGGACCATGCCTAGATGGAAAAGAGAGAAAGAAGGAGTTCCAGGGTTCCCCCACTCATGGAGGGACCCAAAGAAGGCCCCCAAAGTCTCCCTCAACCTACCTCCAATGGCCAAGAATCACCCCCAAGCAAAGACATCCAAGAATGATGAAATTTGAAGTAAAATCAAGCTATGCAACCTCACCATGGCCGTGGGCACTATGCCACGGTCGTGCCTTTTTTTAGAAATATGACACCAAGTTCAACAGGGAAATCCCACAGAATCCCACGGCTGTGGCCCTATTCCATGACCGTGGCCATTGAAGACACCACAGTCATGGCCATCAGCACGGTCGTGGTCAGTAGAAGAGAAAAAGGTTGTGGCACCCTGCAATGGTTGTGGGAATTCATTGCCAAAAGTTCAACTTTGAACAACATTTTTGGCCAAGGCACCACGACCGTGGCCGAATATGCTCAAGACAACCGTGGTGATTCCCCACGGTCACCTCCTCCTCCAAAATGGTTGTGTTACCCAACACGGCCGTGGTGCCCCTAACCCACCATGACTGTGGCATCCCGCCATGGCCGTGGCTACCACCATACTTGACCTTTTTCCAATTCCTTCACACCACAACCGTTTCACCACTCCACGACCGTTCTCCACTGTTGGATAAATTGGATATTATGATAAATCCCTTTGTTTCGATGATGACAAACATTTCATTCTTATTAATCTAACGAGCTACTTGAGTGTGCAGGACTAAGATGGATGGCAAAGCAACTAGGGAAAATCCCCAAGCTAAAATGTTTATATTTTCATGCAATGTAATCATTGTTGTAAAAACTTGTACAAATATATAATGTACAAATACTTAGAATTGCATGTAAACCAAGCATTAGATTTTCCCTAGCCAAACACCATAGTTAGACACGTCATCCCATTTAATTAGGATCACCTTTGCACACTCTCACATATAATTAGTGCCTAAACTGAAATCTTGAAACAGGATCATTCTCGGTCGACAAACTCCTCGACCGAGACACTCTCGGTCGACCATCTTCTCGACCGAGAAAGATCCAAAGTAGCCGTTAGACACAACAGACAAGTTAGTTGGTAGTTGAAGAAAGACGTTGCAAAACACTTGTTCCAGAGAGCCTGTCGGTCGACAAAACTTCGACCGAGTAGGTGTCTCGGTCGACCATTCCTCGACCGAGATGATCTCTGACAGCAACTGCAGAATAAAGTATTTAGCCGTTGTTAAAGCAACAACTTTGTACCTAACGGCTAGTTAAGCACTTAGAAACCCCTAGAAGTTGTCTAGAACGTCCTTAAGCATACTTAGGCCATTCCTATAAATAGGACAAGCCATAGGACACTAGAATTCACTTGTTACACTTGAGCATACTTGAGCAATCTTTTGCAAGCAAATTTGAGCACTGTGATCATAGGCCTACATTCTCTTTAGCTCAATCTCGTGTCCTATAGGCTAGATTCTCCTACCCACAGCAATTACAAGTTCACATACTTGGCTAGGAGATCTAACGCTTGATCTAGGCTAATCAAGCCTTGAGCTTCAAGGATAAGTTGTATTTTCTCTTATTTCTTTCTTGTTCCTTGTTATCTTTTGTACTCTCCTTGCTACTCCTAAGGTTGGAGAGTGCGGATTGGAGAGGGTTGACTTCTCGGAGGAGAAGGGGACTTCAAGCTACTTCAGAAGGCTGGTGCAACGGGAGTTGGTGCATCTACTTCAAGGGAAGGCTGCTTCGAGTTGGGCGATTACTTCTAGGTGAAGGCTGCTTGAAGGGTTTAGGGAAAAGATATTGTATTTTATATAATTCCTTGAGAGGTAATAAAATAAATTTCTTTTCAAATCCCGGTTGGGTAAGCAACCGGGTAGTGGACTGACGGCTATAGTATTTGCTATAGTTGGAACCACTCTAAACCTTGTGTCTCCTTGTCCAATATTTTTCTTTGTGGTTGCTTGAGTAATTAATTGTTAAAATTATCTATAAAACTCTATTCACCCCCCCTCTAGTAGTTTTCAATTGGTATCAGAGCAGGCTTCAAGGAACCCTAACCAGGTCTTGAAGAATGAAGGGAGGAGGTGACTACGACCACAGACAAAGGAGCAACTTGGACAAATTTTCAACAAGCTGCAATTGGTGTTTAGGAACAAACCATACAACAATCGGCTGTCCATGGAAAGAAAAGAAGAAAGAGGTCCATAAAAATTGTTTCATTGCTACAACCAATGAGGAAGAAGAAGAAGAGGTAAGCCTTCTTGATTTATCAAAAGAAGAGCTAATTTCTAGTCTTGAAGAAACTCACAATAAGTATATTGAGTGCAAGAAGAAATTAAAGAAATCTAGTAAAAAACGATGAGTTAAATGCTAGACTTTTTGCTCTTACATCTGAAAATGACGATTTATATGCTAAATTGAATACTCTTGGTTTCAAAAAGGATGACATTGCTTCTGAAAACCGTACTTTGAAATCATCTCTAAGTAATAGTGAAGTGAAGATTTTTACTCTAGAAACAAATTATGATCTTCTATATCAAGAAAAGGTTGAATTACTTGCAAAGTTAAATGACCTTCAAAAACAACCTATTTTGTGTACACATGTAGATTATGACAATATAGTAAAAGAAAGAAATTCTTTATCATCCAATCTAGATCAAGCAAAACTAGATATTAAAAATAGAATGGATGAGATCGTTAAGTTACAACGAGAAGTTAGTAGGTTAAACAACAATGGAATCCTTGATAGAATATTGGATAACTCCTATCATCAAATAGGGAGAAGAGGACTGGGTTATAAACCTAAAGAAAAATCACATCAACAACCTAGTCGGAGTAAGCCACAAACCTATCAACCCATATATGTGCCCAAAAGGACACCCTCACCAAATGACAACACAGGGCAAAATCATAGAAAAAGGCTTGAGGTTGATTCAATTTGTTGCCATTATTGCTCACGCCTTGGACATTATTCTTTTTCATGCCCATACAAGAAAAAGAATGTTGAGATGGTATGGGTTCCAAAACCCCCAAATTAAATTGATTAGACTAAGTTGAGATATGACCAAAAGATCTTAATTTGCATATCCTTATGTCTATCTCAACTTAACATATAGGGATAACAAAATCAATAATTTTTAATTTAAGTATCACTCTGATACACATATGTCTTATCTCAAACTGATCTTTGAAATAGTTGATTTAGATACAGCCTATGGTGCACTTGAAATAAATTTCTGAAAGTTCTCCAGAAAATTGATCGGTCGAAAAAGTTGTCGACCGAGTGAACCTCGGTCGAGAAATTGTCGACCGAGCATATCACTGATTTTTTTTTTAATTTTATTTGGGATACACTATATGTGGAAATTATTCTTGAAAGATTATATGGAATAAATATTGAATTGATAAAGCTTATTTAATCATGCTTTTATACTTGAAATGAATAAAATGTTTCAAATTGAACATATTCATTGTGCTCTTATATTAAGCATCACTTAATATGCTTCATCATATTTGAATTAGTCCAAAATAATCTGTAATGGATATTATTCATGAATATACTTCATCATATTTGATGCCCTTATTAATTTCCCATAATTGGTACACTTTAATGAGCCTCAAAATTGATACTCGTAAGCTATCTGCAGAACTTATACTTCGTATATGAATGTTTATCCTGGAAACCTGCAGAATATGCCTCTTGGTTAAAATAAAATTTGACCAAGGGGCGCCACGGTCGTAGTCAAAGGCGACCTAAAATAAACTTTGATAAAAGATTGTTTATTTGAACATCAATTTATTAGACTTACTCTTAGCATATTTTTAATAGAATCAAAAATTTAAAGCCTTAAAAATTGTCAAAAACAAAACAATATTACTCCCTCGGAATATCCATATACATGCTCTACAAAAATGATCTATGATCTGCATTAAAATTCAGTCTCAAAAGTTGAACTCAGTAAGTCTGTCGGTCGACGAATTCGTCGACCGAGAACCGCTCGGTCAGCCCATCTCTCTCGACCGACAGAATCTAAACAGACTTAATATCGGACGAACTTTCGGTCGACAAATGCTCGACCGAGACAATGTCGGTCGACAATTGTTCGACCGAGAAATAGCCGTTGGATACGACCGTTGTAAGCCTACCGTTATGACCATTTATGACCGTTATTTTGACCGTTGGGGAGCCGAGTGGCACGTCTGCAACATGACCGTTGCGGACGCTCGGTCGACGAATCGTCGACCGACCTGGTCGCTGGAATGTTATAAAAAGGGGCAAAAACGGGACACTTACTCACACTTGCATACTCTTGCTTCCTTTGTCCCTCTCTAGTGCATTTTTGTGCAACTCTTTCGCATCCTCATTCTCCAACCTTCCTTGCTTCTTCTCCACACACAAATGGCCTCATCATCAACTGCCCGTGGGAAGAAGAAGGTCGCCGGCAGGAAAGGACGGGAAGCTCGGGAAGCCACTCCGCCACTGACGATCATCAACGACATCGCCTTCGTCGATGGAGATGCTGGTGATCGATATCTACGGCTTTCCTCCAAAGCCCCTCTTCCACGACGACCAGTCGAAGTCATGGACTTCATCAACATAGTCGATCTGGAAGATCTCTTTGAAGTGCAAAAATTGAAGGACTTCATCAATCCCTCTTTCCCTTACCATTCCACTAAGGTAGTCAACGAATTTTATGCCAATCTCATATCCCATACTGAAAATGAAACCACTTTCTTCTACACCATGGTCAATGGGCATAGCCTTAAATTCACCGAAGGGGATATTCTTGACATGCTAGAAATTGACATAGATGAATACCAAGATTCCCTTGATCTCACCACTGGAAATCCACTAAATCTACTTTCCCAAGATGATCATACCATTAGCCTTAGTGTCATAAAAAGAGCTATTTTTCAATCCAACACTACTTGTCATGAAGATAGGGGAACCTACTATGCTATAAATCTCAAACCAGCCTGTAGGATTATAAATCTCATTGTTTCTACAAATATTCACCCTAGAGCCAACAAATCTGAAGTTCCAATATTCCGTATGTGCCTCATTTATGCCATCATAAGCCGCATTCCCACAAACTTCATCTGTATAATTCTTAAAAACATGATTGAGTTCTCTGGCAACCCACCATATGCGGATTTCGTTTGCCAAATTACTCAACATTTTCTTAAAACAAACATTGAGGATATGGGATATACATGGGAGCGGCGACCACAAAAGATAAGTAAAAATACCGTAGAGAAAATGGGAATAGATTTTGGTCACAAAAGGGCTAGAGTAGAAGGTGAAACATCTCATCAAGACATACCACCACCTCCTCCTTCTACCCTACCACAAGACCCCATTCAAAATACTCTTACTTATATTGTTGGCTCCCAATATCACCTTAGTAGACAATTAGACTACAATCATCATGCCATGACATATTTAAACCAAAGAATGCAAACCCTTTCCCCAAATCAAACCGATGAATATCCATATTCTTTAAATCCAGGCATGCTCAATCCATACAATCCTTCGTACAACTACTATCAAACTCCACCTCCACCATCCATGGATCTAACACATACTCAATTTTCATCTATGAAATTGCAAGATATTGTTGCTCACTTCCGATTTGACCGAGTTCCTACATTCTTGGAAGCATATGCTTTAACCAAGACGAAAGCTCTAGATTGGCAAACCTTGGTCCAATACTATGGAACTGAGCCATTTATTGGGAAAGATCCGGACGTTGATGTAATTCTTAAATCTTTCCAGTGAGTGTTGGAGTAATATTAGTTGTAAATGACTTGCTTTGAATGATTGTTATGGATTACTTCTGTATGATGTGTCAATCTTTCCATGCTTATTAATGAAATTGTTTATCCTATTTGTTGATTTGGATGGATATCTTTTCGCATGTGAGGCATCTTGTAAATAAACGGATTATAAAGACTATTATTGCAGAGCATACAAAATAAAGGGAGAAATAAATAAAATCTTGTGGCTAAATTGATAATGATCTATGACAAACAGTTCTCCAGAAACATTCTCGGTCGAGTCATTAGTCGACCGAGAACACTGTCGGTCGAGAAATCGTCGACCGAGCAGGTCTCTGTTGTCAAGTCTGAAATAATTCTGCTGCAAATGATTGCTCATCAAATAATTTTAAACCAAGGATGCATGTTGAACATCATTTGTGAAACAGAATATTTTTTTGCATATGGACAATCTTCAAACATATTTGCAAAGCATTTGAGTCTTTATTTGGGATATCTAAGGGGGAGATCATAAAAACAAACTTTGACCATTTGATTAAAGAAGCTTACAAAAACATTGTAACCACCATGTGTAGCTGGAAATTTTCATTGATTATAAAGAAATTTATGAATTTATTGAAAATGGTAATTTGCACTTGAAGGACCTCTCTACCCAAAACAGGGCTTAACATCCCTTGCATTTGGATGGAGACATTTTTATGTACTCAACGATTAGAGGATTCTCATTTAATTTAGGGCTTAACATTCTTTGATAAATGAGAAATAAATATACATTCATCATACGCTCAAGGGAATCTCATATCATTTCAAGGCTTAACATCCTTTGCAAATGATTGAGAAACAAATTGTGGATAAATTAGATAAAAATCCATGTTTCTAATAGGATATCTATTTAAGGGGGAGCATAATATTAAGGGGGAGACGAAAAATAAAATATTCAACTTGGATATCTTTTTGAAATGACAAAGGGGGAGAAAGAATATAAAAATCAAAAATATAAATGAGTTTCATAACATCTTGGCCAGCACTCACTTGCAAAACATAAATGGCTGCAAAAGGTAATTTTCAGGTATGAAACTCACATGCTTTATATTTCCTTATTTCATATTTAGGAAATGTTTGTCATCTTCAAAAAGGGGGAGATTGTTGGATAAATTGGATATTATGATAAATCCCTTTGTTTCGATGATGACAAACATTTCATTCTTATTAATCTAACGAGCTACTTGAGTGTGCAGGACTAAGATGGATGGCAAAGCAACTAGGGAAAATCCCCAAGCTAAAATGTTTATATTTTCATGCAATGTAATCATTGTTGTAAAAACTTGTACAAATATATAATGTACAAATACTTAGAATTGCATGTAAATCAAGCATTAGATTTTCCCTAGCCAAACACCATAGTTAGACACATCATCCCATTTAATTAGGATCACCTTTGCACACTCTCACATATAATTAGTGCCTAAACTGAAATCTTGAAACAGGATCATTCTCGGTCGACAAACTCCTCGACCGAGACACTCTCGGTCGACCATCTTCTCGACTGAGAAAGATCCAAAGTAGCCGTTAGACACAACAGACAAGTTAGTTGGTAGTTGAAGAAAGACGTTGCAAAACACTTGTTCCAGAGAGCCTGTCGGTCGACAAAACTTCGACCGAGTAGGTGTCTCGGTCGACCATTCCTCGACCGAGATGATCTCTGACAGCAACTGCAGAATAAAGTATTTAGCCGTTGTTAAAGCAACAACTTTGTACCTAACGGCTAGTTAAGCACTTAGAAACCCCTAGAAGTTGTCTAGAACGTCCTTAAGCATACTTAGGCCATTCCTATAAATAGGACAAGCCATAGGACACTAGAATTCACTTGTTACACTTGAGAATACACTTGAGCATACTTGAGCAATCTCTTGCAAGCAAATTTGAGCACTGTGATCATAGGCCTACATTCTCTTTAGCTCAATCTCGTGTCCTATAGGCTAGATTCTCCTACCCACAGCAATTACAAGTTCACATACTTGGCTAGGAGATCTAACGCTTGATCTAGGCTAATCAAGCCTTGAGCTTCAAGGATAAGTTGTATTTTCTCTTATTTCTTTCTTGTTCCTTGTTATCTTTTGTACTCTCCTTGCTACTCCTAAGGTTGGAGACTGCGGATTGGAGAGGGTTGACTTCTCGGAGGAGAAGGGGACTTCAAGCTACTTCAAGAAGGCTATCGCACGGGAAGCTACTTCAGAAGGATGGTGCAACGGGAGTTGGTGCATCTACTTCAAGGGAAGGTTGCTTCGAGTTGGGCGATTACTTCTAGGTGAAGGCTGCTTGAAGGGTTTAGGGAAAAGAGATTGTATTTTATATAATTCCTTGAGAGGTAATAAAATAAATTTCTTTTCAAATCCCGGTTGGGTAAGCAACCGGGTAGTGGACTGATGGCTATAGTATTTGCTATAGTTGGAACCACTCTAAACCTTGTGTCTCCTTGTCCAATATTTTTCTTTGTGGTTGCTTGAGTAATTAATTGTTAAAATTATCTATAAAACTCTATTCACCCCCCCTCTAGTAGTTTTCATCCACCACCCTCACCATGGTCGTGGCACACCACCACAGCCGTGGTGGTCCACCAACCCTACCCTACTTTTCATTGCTTTTCCTAAACTGCCCCTACTTATCCTAGTGCTTCTACCACCACCTATATATACATGGGTGGCGGCCATAGCACTAGGTGAGATGCCCCTACAGCTGCTCCAACCTCCATTCTCCTTCCTTGAGCTTTGAGTGCAAAGCCTTTGCATTTTGGCTCACCATCCACCATTTCCACCCTCATTCCACTATGGAATCCTAGTTTCCTAGGTTTCCATCCATAAACCCCCACATCTTCATGCGTCCCAACACCTTTGGAGGAGGAAGGACGTCCACAGCAGCCCGGAGGTGAAGGAGGAGACTTCTACATCGAGCTTCATGGTGTTTTCCCTTCTTCTACCCCTTTCTTTTCTTATTTCCTTGATCATGTGTAGCTAAGCCACTAGTGGTGGGCTGTTTGGGGTTAAAATGTAATTTGATACCATGTTGGGGGAAATTTCTTGTAATGAACTCAATTTCTATCTATGATGATTGCCTCTTGCTTCAATCTCATTTCCCATTTTATTGCATGTGGTTTGTGCTTATAACATAGATTGCTTGCTTTGAGATGTTTGATGGCACTTAGCTTCTAGGAGGAATTGGAGTGTATGTGGCAATCTTAGGATTAGCTCCTAGGTCCAATTAGTAGATCCCTAGCTAGCCCCCTTTGTTCCTACATACACATCCCTCCTTCTACAAGTGAGTGTGAGATTTAAGTAGCTAGTGTAAGTGAGAGTGATGCAATTGCCTAGGGCCTTCTAAAGGCTAGAGTGGCTAGTGGCATGAGGTTAAATACCCTCATCTCTACTCCCATCTCTACCCTCAAACCTCAATTGCTCACTATCACTTACCCTAGAAAACTAGATTTGGCTAATCCCATTAGAATTACACCTTACCCTAGTCTTCTACTAGTAGTATAGGGTATATTCTAATGGCATTGTCCTTGTTGTTTGGTTTGGTAATCTAGATATGAAATGAGAACCTTGCATGTTTAATGATCTCCCCCAACTAATATCAAAGTTACATCCCCCAAATGGCCCACCTACCCTAATCAACTGCTTAAAACCCATCTTGCTCTGCTTGCTTGTTCATGCTAGTCTAGTTTAGTCGCTTTTGCTTAATCTAGTTAATTGCTTAGTTTTGCTCTTTAGTGTTAACTTAGGCTCTTGCTCTTGCTAGTGGTTAGTTTAGTTCTTAATTGCTTCTTGCCTTGCTAGAGTAGCATAGCTCTTCTTGCTCTTGCTTAGTTAGTTTGTTAACGTAGTTTACTAATTTGCTTGCTCTTCCATAACTTAGTTTCCATCTTGCATTTCTTACTTGCTCATTAGCATAACCAAACAACCAAACCTTTTAAAACACTAAAACCCTAAGCTCCACAAAAGGAACAAAGCTCACTCTGTCTAACTCTAGCACCCCCTCTATCTATGTGGTTTGACCCCTTATCTTGCCAATCACCTATACTACAACAGTACCCCGTACGCTTGTGGGCGACCTGTTTTAGTCTTAGTGATCGACTCGGTTAGGGATAACATAAATTTCGAAAGCATAAGATCCCATATCCCGTGTGCTCCGACCTTGTGGGGTGTAAAAGCACCACTAGCGGGGACGCACCAAGCTTTTTGGCACCGTTTCCGAGGATAGAGGCGCTTGGCCTAGTTAGATAGTGTAGCTTAGCCCTTCCTTTTGCCCTCACCATTGCTATTATTTATTCTTTGTATTACTTTTGCATCTTGATTTACTAACTTGTCCTCTTTTGTTTGGTTGTGCCTTGTGCATGTGACAAGAAACCCTTTGGAGTCAAGATGGTAGACCGAGATACGCGAGCCCCTTCGATCCCTCAACCGCCCTACATGATGAAGATGTTGGAAGACATGGTAGATCTCTTGAAAATTCATGTGGGGGTTCTTATAATTACGCCGCCAACTCCATGGTGGCTCTTTGTGGAGACATGGTACTACAATCCTATGGCATCCATAACAACCAAGGCCCCATGTCAAGATCATACACTTCAGAATGGAGAAATGGCCCAAACTTTTCATGGGAGGAACAAGGAGTCCAAGAGCAAGAAGATAGATCCATGTTTGAATAAGAAGTTCTAGAAAGGTTAAGAAGCCTTGATGAAGTGAAGAGAGAGGTGTCCTTTCATGGACAAACCATTGAGCGGCTTGAGCAAAGGTTGGATAAGATTTCCCTTTCACTTGCCCTTTGTGAGGAGGGAAGACCCCCTTTTCAACACATGCCACGATCGTGGCCGAAGAAGCTCAAGACGACCGTGGTGATTCCCCATGGTCACCTCCTCCTCCTCCAAAATGGTCGTGTTACCCAACACGGCCATGGTGCCCCTAACCCACCACAACTGTGGCATCCCGCCACAGTCGTGGCTACCACCATACTTGACCTTTTTCCAATTCCTTCACACCACGACCGTTTCACCACTCCACGACCATTCTCCACCACCCTCACCATGGTCGTGGCACACCACCACGGCCGTGGTGGTCCACCAACCCTACCCTACTTTTCACTGCTTTTCCTAAACTGCCCCTACTTACCCTAGTGCTTACACCACCACCTATATATACATGGGTGGCGGCCATAGCACTAGGTGAGATGCCCCTACAGCTGCTCCAAGCTCCATTCTCCTTCCTTGAGCTTTGAGTGCAAACCCTTTGCATTTTGGCTCACCATCCACCATTTCCACCCTCATTCCACCATGGAATCCTAGTTTCCTAGGTTTCCATCCATAAACCCCCACATCTTCATGCGTCCTAGCACCTTTGGAGGAGGAAGGACGTCCACAGCAGCCCGGAGGTGAAGGAGGAGACTTCTACATCGAGCTTCATGGCGTTTTCTCTTCTTCTACCACTTTCTTTCCTTGTTTCCTTGATCATGTGTAGCTAAGCCCCTAGTGGTGGGCTGTTTGGGGTTCAAATGTAACTTTGATACCATGTTGCGGGAAAATTGCTTGTAATGAACTCAATTTCTATCTATGATGATTGCCTCTTGCTTCAATCTCATTTCCTATTTTATTGGATGTGGTTTGTGCTTAAAACATAGATTGCTTGCTTTGAGATGTTTGATGGCACTTAGCTTCTAGGAGGAATTGGAGTGTATGTGGCAATCTTAGGATTGGCTCCTAGGTCCAATTAATGGATCCCTAGCTAGCCCCCTTTGTTCCTACATACACATCCCTCCTTCTACAAGTGAGTGTGAGATTTAAGTAGCTAGTGTAAGTGAGAGTGATGCAATTGCCTAGGGCCTTCTAAAGGCTAGAGTGGCTAGTGACATGAGGTCAAATACCCTCATCTCTACTCCCATCTCTACCCTCAACCCTTAATTTCTCACTATCACTTACCCTAGAAACCTAGATTTGGCTAATCCCATTAGAATTACACCTAACCCTAGTCTTCTACTAGTAGTATAGGGTATATTCTAATGGCGTTGTCCTTGTTGTTTGGTTTGGTAGTCTAGATATGAAATGAGAACCTTGCATGTTTAATGATCTCCCCCAACTAATATCAAATTTACATCCCCCAAATGGCCCACCTACCCTAATCAACTGCTTAAAACCCATCTTGCTCTGCTTGCTTGTTCATGCTAGTCTAGTTTAGTCACTTTTGCTTAATCTAGTTAATTGATTAGTTTTGCTCTTTAGTGTTAACTTAGGCTCTTGCTCTTTCTAGTGGTTAGTTTATTTCTTAATTACTTCTTGCCTTGCTAGAGTAGCGTAGCTATTCTTGCTCTTTCTTAGTTAGTTTGTTAATATAGTTTACTAATTTTCTTGCTCTTCCATAACTTAGTTTCCATCTTGCATTTCTTACTTGATCATTAACGTAACCAAACAAACAAACCTTTTAAAACCCTAAAACCCTAAGATCCGCAAAAGGAACAAAGTCCACTCTGTCTAACTCTAGCGCCCCCTCTATCTCTGTGGTTTGACCCCTTATCTTGCCAATCACATATACTACAACAGTACCCCGTACGCTTGCGGGCGACCTATTTTAGTCTTAGTGATCGACTCGGTTAGGGATAACATAAATTTCGAAAGCATAAGATCCCATATCCTGTGCGCTCTGACCTCGTGGGGTGTAAAAGCACCACTAGCGGGGACGCACCAATAGCATGTTCTTTTATCAGGGTATGACCCATAATCAATCATGATTATATCAGGGCATGGTCCGTAACCAATCTCGATTGTTTATTTATTCACGGTACAACCACACTCTTGTTAGGGTATGACCCGAAGTCAATCCTAATATTTAGGGTTATGTCCCGTAGCTAATCATGATTGATAAGGATACAAGGAGAGATTTCAACTTGCACCCTGCATATTCAACAATATGCAATCCAAATGGAACTCGTTTCACCATTCAACAAATCCTGACACTGAATGGATCTATGGCCAGGGCAACTACATTTTTAGTTTACTTTATAGATTAAGGGCATTAAAACATCTTTTAGCATCAATCAAGTGATAAGCATGAATTGTAGATAAATGCTACATAGAAAGGTGTAACATATCTTTCAAGAAATCTTGTGTATCAATTGGAACATATCTTATTACACTCATCCTGGGATCTCAGTCCCCTGAACACTTTATTGGGAATCTCATCCCTTCAACATTATCATTATCATGATCATATGTTTGGGTATCAAACCCTCGGTTCATTATTGAATAGTGTCATCTATCATTAGGCAGCAACCAACTCTAGATCATAAGGCAATATAAACATCATACATGTTGTTCAAGTATATCACATGGCTCACAAGGCCTTATATAATCAGTATATGCTAAATCATCATAGCTCATACCTGTCTATGCTCATTATTTCACAACACCTGTATGGATAGGATTTCATAGCAAATGCATTATCAAATAAATATCATGTCCATGACTTCAAGAGAATCATTCAAATTGCAACCCTCTTCGTAATTAGGGTTAGGGTTTTCCCTTGAACTGATTTAGGGTTTTCAAGTGTATATTTATCAATCAAACCCTAATTCACATCATAAGAGTTATATTATTACCATAAGTGTTCAAGCATACTTCATCAAATATCATCAATTTATTATCAACTTGAAGTATTACCTTTCTCATGTGAGTAGTACAAGTTTATCTCTCATCCTTACTAGGATATTAACTTCAACATACTTATTACATTAATTTAACCTTCTTTAGGGTTATCAACCTACACTTATTGAAGTGTATTCATCTCATAACATTCATGATGTATTTATTGATTGTATTCAAGATGTATCAGCCTACACTCATCAAGGTGTATCAGACTTCACTCATCGAGGTGTATCAACCTTCATTCCAATCTTTGTATCGGCCTAGACACATACACTTATTTCGGGCTAGACACATCTACTTGTGTTGGCCAAGACACAACTACTTGTGTCGACCTAGACACATCACATGCTACTAGTTTAGAGATGCTTAGAGTAGTATCATTTGTATGGTGCTTGATGTATATAGGCCAGAGAGTATTCTTATGTTTTGGCCATACTATCATATTGTGTATTGGCCATACTATCATATTGTATATCGGCCATACTATCATATTGTGTATCGCCCATTCAATCAACTAGTGTATCGGCCATACCATTAATTAGGGTATCGACCACTCAACCAATTAGTGTATCAACCTCACCATCAACTAGGGTATCGACCACTCAACCAATTAGTGTATCGGCCATACTATCAACTAGGGTATCAACCTAGCTATCCCTTTGAGTATCAACCATTGTTCAATATGGGGTTTCGGCATCTAGGGTTTGTATTGTATTGGATGAACCCTCATTCAACACCTTAGTTATTTCACCTATCAGCCTCACCACTACTTGGTGTATCGGCCAAGACTTCTAAGAATGTGATTCCCCTACTTTCATAAAGTATGTCGAGGTAGGTATATTGCCCATCACACATGGATTGGGCTAGAAGGATATCAGATTTGCGAGTGTATCATATTAGGGTTAGGTTTGACCATGTCTTCCTCCACACTCAACTAAGGCATCATAGTTTAATATTCCATCTTCACTAGTCATCTCTTGATCATGACAAGCTAGTGCCTTTGAGGCATATCATTTTTAGAGCATCTAACATATCGGCCTAACAACTACATATCATTTTAGAGTATCACAAGTCATATCGGCCATCCATGTGATGGTGCAAGTATGTGTATTGACTTGGCTATCTTCTAGATATTGGCATGCCTTATTCTTAGCATTAGGTGATAGGTTAAACGATTGAAAGAACAGTAGTCCTACTCAAAAAATCAAACCAAAAGGGGTAGGAGTTCATGTGTATCAGTTTCCATGCCTATACCCTTGTATCGAGTTAGGGTTTTTCTCAAACCAATATCGGTTTGTGCATATCGGTTTCATCATATTCAAGCTCAAACTTTTTGTCCATTATTACTCTAGTTCATGGACAATAGCCCCATATATTCATTAGAACTCATAGAACCACTATTCAAACAAGAAAATTCGAAGTAGAAAAGGAATCACCAAGTATTGCATGATAGCAGGTGAATAATAATAAAGTTGAGTTCAAGGTATATAACCCACCTCAAGATCAACACAAGAGCTTCAAGCTTCAAAGCTACACGTTCCCAATGTTGAAGATGACTTATCAAAAGTCCAAGACTTGATCACAATAGTTCTCTATGAAAGAAGATATCATAGTAAGGAACTTGGTGAAGAAATAAGAGAAGGAAAGAATCATGATCTGAGAAGCATAGTCTTTCTAAGGTTGAAGATGACCATGGCTTCACCTTAGGCAAGATGTTCAGTCTTCTCTTTGCTCCTTGAGCTCCTAGGGTCGTCCTCCAAGCAAGAGATGGTAAAGGAGTCGAAAGGTTTACTAGGATTTGAAAAGAAAGGTATATATAGTTGAGGCTCATGAAAGAGAGTATGTGTAAGGTGTCATCACCATGTGCACTTAAGTGACATGTTTCCATGCATGGTGACTTCATGCATCCATAATTATATTTTCATTCAAAACTCTTGATGATAATCCATAGGTAAGATATCATCTGTTGGGTATCTTACTTGACAAGATATCACAACCCAATATCACATTATGTGCAAATCGATACTACTTTTGCAAGGAACATGTAAACTAATAGGCTTCAACTATTTGAGGTGCTTAGCCCATTATGAACACTTTAAAAGGTTACCAAAATGATATGTAACCTCCTCTATGGCTTCCAAGCTGATAAGCACTCCCATAAACACTCCATAACTCGATACAACCTCATCTAGGGTTCAAAACACTCAACCTTCTTTGGTTCTTTCACCACAAAGAGTGTTATCATTCAACCAAGACTCAAACAAGGAACCCCCTTATTTCTCTCTCCTATATATGATATGAAGAGAGATAGGGAACATTCTAGATGTGACAATTTGCACATAAACCCCTCATTTGGGTAAATTGCAATTCTTACCAAAGTTATCATATAAGGCACAAACAATTTGCAAATGAGTTCAAAATTGAGAAATAAACTCTCCTCAAGTCTTAATTGCTTTTCAAAAGATTAAGACAAGGTTCTAAGCAACTTATTTAGGAAAAGCTTCTAGGGTTTACCCAAAACCCAGGTCAGGGGTGTTACATAGACCCTAACCCAATTGAGCCTCGTAAGGGTAGTAGGAGGTGTTAGGGACTAGTGCCCCTATACACAACCTATCCTATCCATGGCCAATCAGTAGTTTAGGGAATTTCATTGGAGTCTAGATTGTTGTTTGGTTTGGTAATATAAATGAAAGCATAATGTTCACATGCCACCCCCTAACCTAATTGATAAGTGCATCCCCCAAACAGCGCACACATCCCTTTATTACTTTAATACCTTATTTGCCTTCTTTCTTAGCTAGTGTTAGCTTAGTTAAATTTCTACTTACTTAGTTAGCTTCTTGCCTTGTTCTTGCTTTGTTCTTTCTAGTTTAAGTCTTTAATTGCTATTTTGCATTGTTTTCTAGCTTAAAGTATAATAGGCTCCTTCTTGATTTCCTTAGTGTAGATTGCTCTTTTCTTGCTTTTCCTACTTGCCTTCTCTTTTCTTGCTCATTAGAGTTAATGATCTAGGGTTAACTTAGGTTTTACTCTTGTTTGCTTTCCTTCTTTTGCTTTTTTGTTCAACCCTTTGTGTAATCAACCTTTAAACCCTCAAACCCTATACTCCGCAGTAGGAACCTAGCTTAAAAACTAACCTAGATCTAGTGTCCCCTTTTCTCCCTGTGGATCAACCCTATACTTTTTGCCCCCCCCCCATACTTTAAAAATGACCCTGTGTACTTGCGGGTGTAGTGTTTTAGTTTATGCGAGTGTGTTAAGTTTAGGTCCGTTATAAATTTTGAAAGTTATCCCTCGTGTGTCCCGGTCTCGTGGGGTGCATCTAGTCAAAACTAATTGATTAGTGTATGCACCTCTGGCGTGACAAACCAAGCTTTCTGACACCATTATTGGGGAGAAAGGTGCTCGATCTAGCTACTTAGTCTTGCTTTGATCTTTTCCTACTGCCCTCATCATTGCTATTCTTTATTCCTTATTCTTTGTATTCTTTGTGCATATTGGTTTGCTAACTTATTTTCTTTTGTTTGGTTGTTCCTTGTACACGTGACAAGCCACTCAGGGAAGATAAGATGGAAGGCCAAAATGTACCTCACAAGCCACTTCAAGATTACTTCATGACTAGCAACTTCAAATCGCCAATTTTTAGTAGAGTTGATCAAATGCCAGGGGAACAATTCTCCATCCCTCCAGGTTTTCTTGGGCTCCTGTCCGCCTTCTACGGCTTAAAGAGTGAGAATGCCTACAAGCATTTAGACTCATTTCTTGAAGTATGATCCACCTTCAGGATGTCGATAGCCAGTGATGACACAATCCAGTTGACCTTGTTTTCATTCTCCCTCAAAGATAAAGCCAAAGATCGGTATGATTCGAGAAGAGATATCACGATTTGGGAAGAGATAAATAATACCTTCCTAAGGCAATTCTACTCTATGATAAGGTTGACACAAATGTTGCGTGCCATAATGAGTTTCAGTCAGATGGGCAATGAGCAGTTTCACGATGCTTGAGGGAGATTTAAAAAGATGTTCAGAGAGTGCCCGCACCATGAGATTCCTTTGTGGCAACTAGTTCAGTCTTTTTACTCTGGTCTATCTCCAAAGGGTCAAGCTACAATAGATTCTTCTTGTGGAGGAGTTTTCATGGCTAGACCAACTGAGGAGATGTGGCCATTATTTGAGCAGCTGGTAGAAGGTTCAAGAATCTGAGTTTCTAGCATGATGAATGATGTTGGTCATATCTTTTATGTGACATCTCCGACTCATAGTGATTCAAGCCCGCAAGCGATGAAGGTTCTTGGTGACATGGTGATCTTGATGAAGAACCAAGTGACAAATGTTCCTTGCCACTCTGTCACTTCTGTTGAGTTCTATGGTGAAGAAAAGAAGACACCTCACTCCTATAGCTACCAGGAACTACAAAGTCCAATATATAGCTCAAGGTTTGAGGAAGAGGTTCTCTCTAGGTTGAAAAGCTTTGATGATGTCCAAAAGAACATTACAAGGTTTGAGGAAAACATAGAGCAGCTATCTTCCATACTTGCTCTCCAAGAAGAAAAATTGTCTTCAAAACCCATTTTAAGTTTCAATGAAGCAAGTCAACCAATGCCTTCCACACAAGTTTTCTATAGTTCACCTCCCATGTAAGTGTATCCTGTATACTAGTTCCAAGGCCATCCAAAGCCTTACACATCTCCTCCCCCTCCATCACCACAACTTTCCAATCAATTCACCTTCCAACCTCAATTCTTCCCTCCACCTCAATTTCAATACCAAGTGTCACTCTCATCTCCTCCACAACCCCAACAAGCTCCCCCTATTGACAATGAGCAAGGAAGAGTTGTGAAAGTTCTAAGGATTGGGAAATATCTTAAGCAACCCGCAAGTCAGAGAAAAGTTGATAGGCCAAAGCAGCACAAGGATGATATGGTGATTGAGATTGTTGAAGATGATACTATGATACCACGTGTTGATTTTTTGACACCGCATGTTGAGTTTGGGATACCATGTGTTCCACCTCACACTCCATTTGTAGGTCCTACCATCCCTAGTGTTCTACTTCATGACATGCCCCAAGAGAATCATGTTGAAGCAAGTAAGGCCAAAGCTAGTGAACCATCATTCATTGAAGCATTAGATGAGCCACCAGAAGTAAGGAGGAGACAAAAGAGCAATGTTGACATTCTTTAAGTATTTTTCCAAGTGAAGGTCAACATGCCATTGTTGGATGCTATCAAGCAGATCCCATCATATGCCAAGTTCCCAAAGAACTTATGCACTGTGAAGAGAAGGTCAATAGGTAGAATACCAAAGAGAGTCAAGTTGACCAAACAAGTGAGCTCAATCCTCCAACACTCACCTCCAGTGAAGAGGAAAGACCAAGGAGCCCCACTAGTTCCTAGCTACATTTGGGACATTACATAGACAAACTCCTACTTTATTTGGGATCTAGTGTGAATTTGATGCCATATACTTTCTAAGTTGAGATGTGCCTAGGCAAGTAGAAACAGGTTTATTGCACTCTGCAATTGGCAGACCGTTCCATCACAATGCCTAGAGGCAGAGTGGATGATGTTTTAGTGATGATTGACAAGGAATGAGGAGCAGTGTTCCCATGGGATTTTATTGTTCTTAACATGGAGTCGAACGATAGGAAGATTCCCATCATCTTGGGAAGGCCATTTTTATCTATAGCTGATGTCGAGATACACATTCATAGTGGCATAATGACAGTCTCTTTTATGGACATAAAGATAAAGATCAACATATACAAGTCCTCAACCTGACAAGTTCGAGATGAGGATATTGGACATGGTCACTTCAAGAGTCTGATTGGTCAATTAAGAGGAGGAGATATGGATGAAAGATTTGATGAAAACTTTGGTGATCAAAGGGATGAGGAACATAGGTTGAGTGCAAATGAGAGATGCATTTATTGCAAGAATGGACACATGAGGATGCCAAATGGATGAATGATGCAAGAATCTCCAAGAAGGCCAACTGAAGGCATGAAACTCAGTTCTTGTGGGAGGCAACACACATAGGTTTGGGAATTTTTCACCCAACCTCTCAATTTTGATACTTTTTTGTTGTTTTTACACTTTCTAAACAAACAAACACACACTAGTATTTAATAGTTTTTGTTTAGTTTTAAGATGTGCATGTGAAAATAGGTCGAAGTAAGGAAAATTAGATGAAATTGAGTAAAGATTTCAAAGAAAAATCACTTTGAATCGAGATTTTGAGTTTTTGATGAAAGTTCAAGTAAAATTAGTAGCTACAGTGCTTACCACGGCCATGGCACTTTGGAATGGCTGTGGTGAAATACACATAAATCGAACAACGTCCCTAGATCCAAATAAAATTGAGAAAACTGACAAAATGAGCCAACACAGTCGTGCCATGCAGCATGACCTTGCATCATGAAGCCAACACGACCGTGTTGCACCCTGATCCAGCACTTAAGTCAACCATTTTGTAAAATTTCCAAATTAGTTCATTGAACTCTTGCGTGAATAGCACCCATTTCCATGATTTCAATCAATCCCCCACCATTTCCACTACCCTAACCTCTAGATTCCACCCATTTTCATCCACAAAATCCACCTCTTTTTTCCAATCCACCCCAACATCCCTGTTCTTAGGAGAAAAAACCTAAAATTTGATTTTCCCACCAAAATTAGTTTAAGATGAAGCAAATGGCTAAGAAAGACATGGAGAAGACCAAGGGTGTGATTTATTAGCAACCCCAGCCCAAAAATGCATCATCTTTGACTCCAACATCTTCCGCCCCATTATCCACCTCCAGCTCCAGCGGAACAACCCGTTTGACAAAGGTCGAGCTTGATGCTTTGATAAACCCAATTGTAGAAGAATCTTCTCCTAAGCCTCAACATGTTGCACCATCGTTGTCTAGAGCAGCGCCACCCTCACTAGCCCGACCATCAGTTTCGGTAGCTCGGTCGTCAATTTCAACAACATGTCCTTTGATATCCATGACACCACAACCGCAGCTTCAGCTTCGAGCGTGGAGGAAACTACTCCTAGACAATGAAGATGAGGTGATGTAGTATGCACCCCAGTCAAAGAGGGAGCCCGGGGTTACTAGCAGTTGGACGAAGGGACCAAAACACCCAGAGTGCTTGACGTGCAAGGTGATAGCCACTCGCTGCGTGTGTCGAGTAACGATGGAGAGCTTAGGCTTCTATGCCTATTTCCAGGGTGTAATGGAGAAAATGGGATTATTTGAGATCCTAGTGACACCACATGTGTCTTATATTGAGTTGAAACACCAGTTCTTCGCCACTTTAGAAAAGGCATCCATGGATGGCGAAGATGCCATTAGAGTGATGATTGGAGACAAGCATTGGGTCATTACTTCAAAGATGTTGAATAAGATTTTTGCCTCCAGTGATGAGATGACAGCCCTCCTAGATGGAGGGAGGATAGAAAATAACTCAAGTGCGACTTACACAGCTATGTGGAAACACTTCACCGACCAAAGAAACTTTTTAGTGGGGAAATCTAAAACAAGTCTAATTCACAATCCATTCCTCCTCTATGTTCAGAAAGTATTTGCAAATACAATCTTCAACAGATATGAGAACTAAGGTAGTTGTACAAAAAAGGACCTTTTTGTCTTGGGATGGATGGTTAAAGGGAAACATACGAATCTGGGTGCTTTGTTGATTGATCACTTAAAGAACCCATTCATTATGCAAGGGATTGTGGCATCCATTGCGGCGGCCCTAGGACAGAATGTTTTTGGCTACACAAGGGCCGAAGGGGGGAAATTGGTAGACCTGCATTACTTAGTTCATTCTTCCACGATTGCTATAGTAGACCAAAAGATCATATATCAGTTCAACCCCCTGTATGCAAGTGCCTCACTAGAGTTACCCTACCACACTCCACCTCTCCTAGTTGAGTGTGGCCCGACTCCAAATTTCCCGAAGTCCCTGAGGAGATATGGAGAGGAGCACACCAGAGAGGAAGGAATACCAGAGGTGATACTAGCTGAGGGACTGGGAGATCCCTCACGGGTAGTAGAGTAGAGGAGGGTAGCAGAGTCTAGAGAGACACACAAAGTGAGACAGAGAGAGGCAGAGGCAGAGACAATAGAGCCAGAGCAGCCTTCAGTGAACACATACGACATGTCTACCATACATGCACAACTGGAGGGCATTCAGAGTAATTAGGACAGGATCATATTGGAATAAGAGGGATTTCAGCGCACATGTGAAGACCGTCTCGTGAAAACAGGATTAACTAATGCGGAAGCTGTAAACTCTACCGAAGCGATTGTTTAACTGGCAGCGGAATAATGAAAAATAACTAGAAATTAAAACTTTTTAAGAAAAGATCCTTAAACCATAAAACTTCTTTATAAGAAAAAGGATAAACAGTTTACATCATGTTTTATCATTACATCTCTGTGGAATCACCTCTCGAGTGATTACATGCATCCATTGCCCTGTTATCTGTACAAGGCAAAATACAACAAAATCTCGAGGCTTAAAGCCAAAAACATTAGACCTACTGACTCCTAGGACCTGAGAGTACAGAGACGACATAAGACATGCTATCTACAAGACTAGATAGTCAGTATCTCCACCTGAGATTCACTGTTGCCCCTGATGTTGTTGATGCTGTTGTTTCTCATTCTTAAATGGATTCCTTCGTCCTCAGCGTCTACCTAAAAAGTAGAATCCCACGGAAGTGAGACAATTTAAATAATTGTCCCAGCGAGAGTTATAACTCTCCGCCAGAGGCTTTGTTATAGCATATAAGGAATAACAGGAGCAAAGTAACTGAAAATATCAACAGTAGGTTTGGTAATAAGTAAAACAACATTTACTTAAGCAATCACTTCATTAAAGCATATGTAGAACATGTATGCTAGATACTTGAACAGACTATTAAAGTCAACAATGTAACATCAATCATTGTTTCTCGTAGTTCAACCTAAGCGGTTATACTATACGGCTGATTATATTTTTCAAACATTATTATGCCCTGCGGAGATGAGGTATACCGCTCATACTCCAACCGACCATTTATAAAAATCGCATCGGTACCATACATAGGTCATCAAAAGAGCCAGATTCTTATGACCTCATCTTCCTCAGTCAGTAAGAGGATTTACTTGCAAGACATCTTGTGTCTCTGCTGTAGTAGCTATCCAGGGTATTCTGGAAACTTCGCTATAGAGTTACAGTGGAGTTCTGAACTCTCATCGTCATCGAAAGATTTCTTGTTTATCTCTCATTGATGTGGTATTAGTAATTTCTTCGAGAGATTTGTGGTACATCACCCGGTATGAATATATAGTGAAGGGTTGAAAGATTAAAGCACATCTACATCAATTCCTACACTAGGACGTAAGGATATTCGCGTCCATATACCCCCATATACTCAAAAGTATATGCTCCAGGAGTTCCCTTAGGAAAACCTGTTTCACCATCATTTGGTCTCTGACAATGATGGATCTATGGTCAGGGCCCTACATGGTATGATTATACTTGATTAGTTAGGTACATTTCAGTATTTTTTTATTATCAAGCATGTTTCCAAACATAAACAATTAAAACATCTGTTATATAAGAAGAATACTAAATGTATCAAGTTTATTTCATAACAATTATCATTTCATAACCATCTCATCATTATGGTTCAAGAACAGGGGTGTTCAAACCCTTAAATCATCATAAGTCATCTAATAGAATGACCTTAATTGTAACAATGTAAATATTACTCAAGGCTCTTACAGCCCATCATTCTCATATGTTATCTCTTAAACCAGGCAACATAGTATATCATTATTCATAAAGCTTATAAAATGCTTTTAATGAATAAAACATCATAACCCTTGCCTGGATATGATTACCTTTTTGCTAGTAACCTGCATGATTAGAATAATCAAAGACATGCATATATAACAATATCAGCACAATACCAATTCTTTTCAATCTATTCATAGAACACCACGGTCGTGCCACCTTGCACGGTCGTGCAAAGTAAAGCTACCACGGTCGTGCTCCTTAGCACGGGCGTGCTAAGAATCAGCATATTGCCATTGATTTCTAGGGTTTGGATTAAATCACTTCAACCTAGGGTTATTGAACCTCTTAGCTCACAAGGCATAACGATTCCTCATATTACAACTTGTAGTTAGGGTTTCATACCCAAAGGCAGAACCCTGAATTACTCCATTTATCAGATCACCCTAAATTAGGGTTTACTATTCACTTCATAGTGAATTGAGCTCATAGCATCATTATGTATGAAAATTATCATCATTGATGCCCTCAAATTAGTTTAAGATTCATTAAACATCATAATTAGGGCTTCTATGATCTCACCTTGATGGATCATATCCTAATCATGTACATTCTTACATATTGAAGGTATGTTACTTGATTCACATTCATATTAGGAGCCTTCTCTCTCCTCTCACTACTATATGATGTTTACATCACTCTAGGTTAGATTAGGTCAAGTCATCTTTGATTTACATAGATTAAGACATCCCATTATGATCATTAGGGTTTACTTGATCAAGGGTTGTTATCTACTTGAACCCTTCAAGGGTACTTTGGTAATGTTCAACATTAACCATAACATGGGTCAAGCTACTAATTACTTATCCCCTTAATATCTTTAGGTATCATTAGGGTTTAGGTTAAACAACCATTGAACCATCTAAGCCTTCAAAGCATTAAGCAATCTTAACCCTAAAAGTCCCCAAACGTTTTCACACTTCAACCTCCAAACGGTCTTAAGACCGTTTGGAAGAGTTGACCGTTTGGTTAGGGTTGACTTCAAGACCGCATGACACTCAAGACCATTTTCCCTTAAATGGTCTTGAAACCGTTTCATCATGTTGACCGTTTGGACATGGTTGACTTTGAAACCGATTGAACAAATCACCATTGAAACTGCATGACCTTAAACGGTTTGGAAACCGCATGAGTCCAAACGGTTTTGAAACCGTTTGGGCCCAAACGGTCTTGAGACCATTTGTCCCCAAACGGTCTTGAGACCGTTTGGTCCAAATATCTCAAAACCGCATGGACCTAGAAAGTGCATCAACACTTACAATCGATTAGGGTTTTCAAGGTTGAACCCTTCAATTGACCTCATATATGTTATCCACTTATCAATTGAGCCAATTAGGGTTATCCTTAACCAATTGAACACTCAATTGACCTTCAATTGATAGCCAAATAGGGTTGGAACCAATTGAATTAGGGTTTATAATCGATCAACCATCAATGTCCATCAACATGAGTCTAAATGAAGTTGAACCCATCAATTAACATCCAATTGGGCCATGACTTGGCCCAAACGGTCTTAGGATCGTTTGGACATCCTCCAAATGGTCTTGAGACCGTTTGCCCAAAGTCTCATCAAAATCTAAGTCAACTAATTAAGGTTTGGATCATTGGATTGATCACCAAATCAGCAATTGACTACACTTTAACTTAGTAACATTGGATCATCAATTGCTTAACCATACTCACCCCTAGTCCTCCAAATGGTCTTGAGTGACCTCCAAACCGTCTTGAGACCGTTTGGATGAGCTCCAAACGGTCTTGAGACCGTTTGGCTCATCCAACCCTTGGATTCTAGTGAAATTCCATCAAGGATTGGTCTATCAAATTGATCAACAAATCAACACTTAATTGTAATATGATTTGGTACCTTTAGACCTTCAATTAGGGGTGTAAACGGTGCGGGTACGGTGCGGGTATGACCATACCCAGAACCATACCCAATTGTTTTTGCAGGTACGGGTACGGGTCTAGACCCGCATTTCTCAGTAACCAGACCCGCACCATACCCGGAACCGCATATAATGCGGGTACACGGTGCGGTTCCAAGGGTATACGATTCTGTGCAATTTTTTTTAAGTATTAAAATTGATGGATGGACCTATTTTTAGGCCCAAATTGATGTATACATTTACTGAAGTTCGAAATTTTCAGCATGTAAGCTGCTAGAGTACCACAAAGCTGCTGTTTTGGGGGGCTTTGTGGACTTAAAATCATTCAAGTACCTACTTTTGGGCCAAAATCTTTATTAAAAAATCATATCATTCACATATATGGTTTAATCACTAGAACGATCTTCGAAATTTCCAACATGTAAGCTGCTAGAGTAACGCAAGGCTGCTGTTTTGGGAGGCTTTGAGCACTTGAAAACCATTTAAGTACCTACTTTTGGCCCAAAATCTTTATTAAAAAATCATATCATACACATATATGGCTTAAGCACTAGAACAACCCAATAGAACACAAAGAAACCATTCAATATATGAGTTGAGTGCTATAAACAGCCCAACAAAATGAACAATATTATCCACATCATCGATTTGGAGACTAAGAATATTTCAACAAATCACACAATACCACTCAATAATCAACTAGCAACTTAACAAAATTAAATACCATCAAATATGCAAGTTAAACATTAAGAAATTCACCAACAGTAGAATGAAATATTGTTAAATGATCAACGGGATTGTTAAAGACAGCTCAATACAGCAAAATACATCATGGCCAATTGCCTATTGCCAACATTGATAATAATAAGGCTGTTACACCAATTTTCAGCAATCAAATGCACATCGCCAAATGTAGAAAATGAATGATTATTCAGCAAGATTTGTCACTACATCAATAATGAATCAAGATGACGTGATAAGGAAGAGTACAAAGCACCTGCAAACAAAATGTAAACCATTTATCAATATAAATAAACAAATATAAAGATTATTGTGGGCATAACATGTCAAAAACTTAAACTGAAAATTAACATACCAATCATTCCATCTCTATGATGACAACATCCCCAAGATCTTGCTCATCTTCCAAATCATTTCTTACAGAACCTAGCATTGCACCTCCACAATCTTGTCCTACAAAAGAATTATAAAGTAAGAATTGCTTCAATAGTCTTTGCAATAAGTTAAAATATTTTTAATCTACATACCACGCATATTACTTCTCATCCAATCTTGGGCACATACGAGAGCTTCCACTGTGTTTGGCTTTAGAGAACTCCTATATTGATAAAGAACTCTTCCACCTGTGCTAAATGCGGCCTCAAATGCGGCCTCATATACGATAACACACACATAGCACACAGACCACAACCAAAATTTTGAGATACATATGTGAAAAAAGACACAAGCACATGCATTTAACAGATCAAAACACCAAATACAGAGATACAAATGTGAAAAAAGACACAAGCACATGCATTTAACGGATCAAAACACCAAATACAGAAGAAAAAAGTAAGGTATTTCATACCTTCTCCCACGGCCATATTGCCGATCAACAGAACTGGAGCAGAGTCTACATAGATGAGATGAAGACGGATTCACTGGTCTGGAGCTAAGGTGGGCGGCGCTGGGCTGGTGCACTTGGAACTGGAGCTAAGTTGGAGGTGAGGCAGCTCAGGCATGCGTCCAGCGGCGGCTTGAAAATGGCGCCCGTGGAGACGATCATCACAATCCTACTCGATGTCGACGGACGAAGGCTAGCGGCCCCGCGTGCTCAGTTGAGGCGGTGGCTTTGGCTGGAGCCTGGAGGCTGGCGGCTACCCAGCTCTAGCTCTAGCTTCATCCGCTCGGCTCTCGCTATGCTGAAAGCAAAGTGAGGGGGGAGCCGATGAAGCAGAGGCAGTTCAGGAAGAAATACATGGAAATACAAACCAGAGTAGGGCGCCGATGAAGCCGATGTAGCCCGACGATGTCTTTGCTGGGCGCCGAGCACACCCAAACCGTGGAACAAGATGGAGTTGGGGGTGCTGATTCAGGGCTCTATGTTCCAGGACTTTGAAGCTCTGACCTCTGAAGAAGCTCTCGGTGCCTCACCCATGCGATTCAAGGTGGATAAGTCCCTTTCCCCTTCCTGCTCTAGCGTGGCGGAGGCAACATTGGCGAAGCTACTGTCGATCAAGCTGTAAATCCACGAGCACAAACCTGAGGAGCAGAGGAGGCCTTCCTGGGATGGACGAAGGAACCAATAGCCAAAGAAGCTTGAACAGAGTCCGGATCAGCCATCGACTACTCACCCAAGATGAAGGTAGCGGCGGCGGCAGCGGTCTGTGGGGGAATAGAGTCCCGCTTGGGACTAAGCCTGAGTCGCGAGCGGAATGAAAGGGGAGCCCTAGGGCTGTAAATGGGCATGCCCAGCTGATCGTGCGTTCGGCGATGGTCTGGGACAACAATGTTTTATTCTTTGGGCTAAATTAGGTTAGAAATATACACCGTTAGATCATGTCCAGTAGTTTTTTATCCTTATATTCTAACAAACTCATATATAAATTATATATATATATATATATTGTGGGTACACGGGTTAGCGGGTATGGGTATAGCTATACCCATTATTGGAACCGGGACGATGTGGGTATGCGGGTATGCAGGTACGCGGGTCTAGAAAACTGGACCCATTACGGGTTTTGGCGGGTACGGTTTTGCGGGTACACGGGTATACCCGTACCTATTTACAACCCTACCTTCAATTGGTCAACTATACTTAACCCCAGACCTCCAAACGGTCTTGGGTGATCCCCAGACGGTCTTGAGACCGTTTGGGTGATCCCCAAACGGTTTTGAAACCGTTTGGGCCAATCAACCCAACACATCATCTCATTCACTTGCAAAAATCAGTATTTAGCCGATTAGGGTTCATACCACATCTTTGGATCTTCAAACACATATCCATACTTCACCCTAGACCTCCAAACGGTCTTGGGTGACCCCCAAATGGTCTTGAGACCATTTGGGTGATCCACAAATGGTCTTGAGACCGTTTGGGCTAATCAACCCAAAATCTTAATTTAACTCATTGGAATTTCAGCACTAATTTCAATTAGGGTTTGCCCAATTGATTAGCCTTCAACTCATGATTCCTTGAGAACTAACCCCTCAAATTTGGTGAGTTATTAACCAACATAATTAGGAACAGTAATCTCAAACGGTCAATGCTTGTTCAACGTACTCAAATGCTTTTGAAACCGTTTTCCCAAAAAGGTCAAGTTAATCAGGTTGAAAAACAGCACTTAGTCCATTTAGGTTTATCTAATTGATTAGCCTTCAACTCTCGATTCCTTGGGAGTTAACCCATAAAATTTGGTGAGTCATCAATCCACATAATTATGAACAGGAATCCCAAATGGTAAACACTTGGTCAACTCAACCAAATGGTCTTGGAGACCATTTGCTCCAACCGACCTTGTGAAGCCGTTTGCCCTCAAACGGTTTTGCAAACCCCCAAACGGTTTTTTGCAAACCGTTTGGCCAAGGGTGCAAGACCGTTTGCTAAAGTAGTATTGGTATTCATGCCCCCTTCTTCTACCTCCAGATCCAGGTCTGTTCTTCATGGTTTTAGTTGCAAGAAAGCAAGGAAGGATGGGGGAAAGAAGAACAAACTACTTTTGCAAGAAAGAAAGATGCATAACAAAGTTTAAGGGTTTAGAGTTATAAAACCCACCTTAGAACCAGCTCTAGAGCTCCAAGCTTCGAAGATTTAATGGTGGCTTGAGCTCCATAGGTCGTCCAAGGTTTCTTCTGCAAGAATTGGTTGGAAAGGATGGCTAGAAAGAAGAACTTAGTAAGAAAAACTAGCAAACCAACCTTGTATTATGATTTCCTCCATGAATTCAAGCTAGAAAATAACCAAAGCTTACCCAAACCTACTTGGCCGTCCTACCCTACTCCTGAGATCCTTCCTTAGTCGGCCACAGCAAGAGATAAGTGAAGAGAGAAAGGGAAACGATCCCTTGGTTGTAAAAGAAAGGTGTATATATAATTTGGGCATGTTTTCAAGATAAGGACAATCTTTTCTTCTATTTCTCATATGGGTTCTTCTCTCCTTCTTGGCCACGCCCCTCCTTCTTATTCTTAAGCAAAACTCCTTTCTTAACCAAAGTCTAGTGAAAAGGAAGCCAAACATCCTACTAACTTGTACACATATAAAAGGGTCATTATGCTTATGACTTGGTTATTTAGTTACAAGGGTTATCCTTCTTATTTGTTTATTCAAATGAAGCGCCCCCCTTATCATTTTTACTCTAATTATGCCAAGAGTCATAAAAGATATTCTAGAAGGTATATTTTACATGTTGCACCCCATGTTTTGGGTAAATTGCACTTTACACCAAAACTAGGGTTTAAAGCACAAGGATTGCTCCACAAGTTACCTTTTGGTGCCCAAGCTTGGAGAATCCATAATACTTCATCAAATTCATTCTTATGATGTATTATCATCAGAGGAACATCTAAACATGGGTAATTTGCAAGTTAACCCCTTTAATTGGGTAATTTACACATAAGTCCACTTTTAACAAAACAATATTACAATATTGTTTAAAAGGACAGAAAGGGAAATATATATTCCTCAGGAGCTTTAATTACATTATAAACAGATAACCACAAGCATTTAATCACATGATTAAGAAAAACACCTGGGGTTAGTTCATAACCCAGGTCAGGGATGTTACAACACATATGATAGGTTGTGGTTGGATCATCAACAAGTGCAATATTAGATCAACCACATGTATCGCTTCCAGCATGGTCAGGCATAGAGGAACCCCCAGTGGGGGGAAGATTGGTGGGGTGAACTATCTGCATATCATGATTCCTACCCACCTCCACAATCAAACTACTGGGGCACCTACTACCAGCATCCTCCACCATAAGGAGGAGCACCACCGCCACCACCACAGTGATCATCTACCCTATCACTCCTATACTTTAGTGTCTTGCTGAGGCAGCATGATTCGAAAGTTTAGGGTGGTAGGGCGGTATGCCCTCACTCTCATTTCACTCATTTTGCATTTCACGTGCCATTTAGTTCTATTACATTACTTTGTTTTATTGCTTTTTCTATCTAGATTAGATTTTACCTGCTTGCATGATTGCATATCATGTAGTTTACTTGTTGTCAATTTTTGCCTAATTTTCAAAAAAAAATCTCTTTTTACCATGCATTGTATATCATGTAGATTTTTGTAAATTTTGCATGTTTTAGTTAGGATTTGCTTGTTTCCTGCTTTATTTCAATAATGAAGGCTTAGATGTGATTGAAGGTTATTTGACACTGTTTGGCCAATTTTGCCCAAATTTAGAACTTCTTGCCTAAAAAGTATTTTTTGACCCAATCTCTACTTTTTGAATTGAAAATGATGACCTCTGACAAATGCAAGTGAATTATCATGGTTTATTGCTAAATGGCCTCAATCTTGACTTTTTACATGTGCATCACCTCTCTCATGTATGTGAACTATTTGCTTGAATTGTGATTGAAGCAAGCTACAAACGCTTAGAGTTTTGTAGACTCTCGCAATAGAAATGTGGTTTTAATATTGCTCATTCATGTGGTGTGTCATTGCTTTATAAAATTGTTGGAGTAACTTTCATGCAAGAGATCTCATGTTGAAGTTCATATTAGTAACCCCTCTTTGACTCACTTTTCTTCTATCATCTTCTTACCTCTCCACCTCATGAAAGGATGCCAAAGTGCACACATTTGGCCTTAGACACCTCCAAAAGCTTGGGGTGTCCATATCCATGCCCCCCCCCCCACTTCACTCTCATCATCATGTGCCCTATCCACATCAAGGGCAAAGAAAGAAAAAAAGAAAAGAAAATGCAAAATGGACAAAGAGGGGAGGAGAGAGGTGGAATGCATGTACCAAGTCATCCTTAAGACCATTTAGTCAATATTCATATATTGCAATGCATTTGTCATTTCTTGATTGTAGAAAAATTACAGAGAGATTGAGTTGGAGCATACTCAAGGACAAGTATGTTTTATGTTTGAGGTGGTGATGCAACCCTATTTTATTACTTCACCTTGTGTCATGTTGCATTTTTATCACATCTATACCTTCTAGATTACATGTTATCTCCCCTATTTGTGTAAAATTCACTTATGGACATTATTTGCATGTTTTTCAGGCATTTGGACCACCCTTGGATGGAAGAGAGAGAAAGAGTGATCATAGGGTTTCTCTACCCTTAGAGAGGCCCAAAGTGAAGTGCAAGACTCCCTCAACCTACCCCTAGTGGCCAAAGATCCATTGAAGCAAAGATGTCCAAGGAAAACAAATATTCAACTCAAAGTGCTGATGTAGAGACCAACACGACCATGGTACTACAGAACAGCCATGCTAGCTCACTAAAAACCAACATAGTCAACCTTCAAGCATTATAGAAATCAGCACGGCCATGCCACATAGAATGTTCATGGAACTAGGACCTAGAACGGTCGTGCCACATAAAATGATTGTGGCACCAAGACCCAGAACTGTCGTGCCACCTTGCACGACCATGTATCACCTGATCCAAAATGGTTGTGGAGCAGAGAACAGGCAGCCAACTTCAAGATACCGTGGTTGTGGTGACCACCACAGCCGTTCCACCCTTGTTCAACCATGACCATGTCACCTTCAATTTAAAATCCAACAACTTACTGTGATTTTCCCCCATTGTTCACCTTGGTCATTTCCACACACCACGACCATGTTCCCCTACACCCACCACGGTCGTGCTACTCACAAAAACCTATATACTATTGCACTGTTTTATCCATATTTCCCCCACTTAACCTAGTGCTTCACCACCACCTATATATACCTAGGGGTGGATGTAGCACAAGGTTAGATACCCTAGGCCACCCCTAGCTACCTTCTATCACCCCATTTTTTCATTCCACCCATTCCACTCCATTTCCACCTCCATTCCACTCCATTTCACCATTTTCACCACTAAAACACTAGTTTCTTGGTGTTTATCCACTTTCCACCATCATTCCATGCCCTTGCACCTTGGAAAAAGGAGGAGGACGTCTTGCAGTAGCTGAAGAGGAGGATTTCTCCATATACACCGAGCTCTATGGCTTCTTCTACCTCTTTTTCTTTTCTTTTTGTATTTTGCATTTGCATGAGCAGCTAGGCCCCTTGGGTGGGCAGTTTGGGGCCAAAAATGTTACTTTGATACCGTGTTGGGGGGAAATGATATGTAAACATTATAATTTTGTTTGATAAGGATTATATTCTATTTCTATCCCATTATTCATGAATTGCTTGTTGGTTTGTGCTTGAAATAACCTAGGAATTTAGGGAAATTGCTTATATGTGTGAATTTTGAAATTTGCTCCTAGGTCCAATTCATGGATTCCTAGCTAGCCACTCATCCTCCTACATTTTAATCAATTCTCATAACCCTAGTTAAGATATCTAAGTAGCTATTTTAGATGAATTTAGTGGGATTAGCTTAAAGCTTCCTCAAGGATAGACTGTGGGTAATGTGAGGCCTAAAACCTCACTTTTGCTCCCATTACTACCCTCAACCCCTAATCACCCTAAGATACTCTAACCTAGAAACCTAGGCTTGTTTAGACTCTAATTGAATTACACCTAGACCCTAACCCAATTGAGCCTCGTAAGGGTAGTAGGAGGTGTTAGGGACTAGTTCCCCTATACACAACCTATCCTATCCATGGCCAGTTAGTAGTTTAGGGCAATTCATTGGACTCTAGCTTGTTGTTTGCTTTAGTAATCTAAAGAAAGCACAATTTTCACATGTCACCCCCTAACCTAATTGATAAGTGCATCCCCCAAACGGCCCACACATCCATTTGTTGCTCTAATACCTTAATTGCCTTCTTACTTAGCTAGTGTTAGCTTAGTTGTCTCTTTACTTGCTTAGATTAGCTTCTTGCATTGTTATTGCTTTGTTCTTGCTAGTTTAGGTCTTTACTTGTTCTTTTGCCCAGTTTGCTAGCTTAGAGTAGAATAGACTCCTTCTTGCCTGCCTTAGTGTAGATTACTCTTTTCTTTTCATTCCTGCTTGCCTTATCTTTTCTTTCTCATTAGAATTAACGGTCTAGGGTTAACTTAGGTTTTAATCTTGTCTGCTTTCCTTCTTTTGCTTTCTTGTTCAACCCTTAGTGTAATCAACAAAATCAACCTTTAAACACTCAACCCCTAGAATCCATAGTAGGAACCTAGCCCAAAAACTAACCTAGATCTAGTTCCCCCTTTTCTCCCTGTGGATTGACCCTATACTTTCCGCCCCCCTATACTACGACATGACCCCCTACACTTGCGAGTGTAGTGATTTAGTTTATGCTAGTGTGCTAAGTTTAGGTCCCTTATAAATTTTGAGAGTTATCCCTCGTGTGTTCTGAGCTCGTGGGGGCACATTTAGTCAAATCTAATTGATTAGTGTGTGCACCTCTGGTGTGGCGCACCACTAACATGATGCCTAAATTTGACAAAATAATCTAAAACAAAGTTAATTAGATATCCTCAACAACTAATTGAACTTATACCTTTACCAACAAAATCACTTGAAATTATTATGACTATTTCCTCCATTAATGAGAACATTACATCCAAATTGTATTGTCTCTGGATAAATGCTTCACTAACAAATTCCTCATACTAAAGTTTATTAAGAAGAACAACAACTCAACCCTTATATATTCAAGTACAACTAGTAGGCCTTTGTAGAAAAAGAGAAAGGTTTTCTTCTATGATTGGCAACTTTTTTCTATAACATGTTCACGTGGGTAGGTAGTTGTTTACTTTTGAGGTTGTGTTGGATCGTGGAAACCATGAATATTATTATCACCAACCATCCATTATTCACCTACAATTTCTATTATGGAGTCTGCTAGAACAAATGCAAGAAGCTTTCCTACAGTAACTGCACATGGAATGTCAAGAACAAAATTGTTAATATTGCATCCTATATGGCTTGGTTTCAAAAATATATTGGAAATGGTTATCCAAAAGACTTGGTGTTGGTATTAAAAATGACACTTGAAGATAGTATTGAAAAGATAACAATGCTTAATTAAAAAAATGAAAAATATCACTTTGAGGACATATACATATTCTGCAAGATATCCATTATACCAATATAAGGATGTTCCTCCCAAACAATATTTGATCTAGCCTATGACTCGTGAAAATGCACCTATAAGGTTCATATAAATAAAAGTTTATTATTGATACTAATAAAGAGCACAAAGGTGATCAAATTTCAATTGGACAATTAAGCTTGAGAACCAAAAAGGCAAACTCATGGAAGGGGGTACACATACAAAGCATACTTTGCTGACCCATGTATACATTAACCAACTTCCTATTGAATACATTTTTTATCCTTGAGTGAAATCTTGGCTCGTTGAAACCCATTTTTACTAGATATGATTCATCTTTCAATATGCATATCATTCATAGTATTTTTTAACTTCCTACTTAAACTCAAATATTTGACCATCCATATTGAACAATTGTCTAAGTAAGTCATATGATCATGACAATATCTATGTATGTAAAAGTAATGCACCTATATTATGTCCTTCAAACAATGTCAAATGCTAGATCTAGGAAGAGAAAACACATATACATCAAATATGAACTTGAAAAGAATATAGCTTTTAGATAAAATTCTCTAAAGTTATATGTTATCATATTTTCCTTTACTTAATCAATTTCAATCATGCATTTATTAGGATGAAGTACAAAATGATATATTTACCCACTACTATATATATACCACATGGTGTGACCAATGGCAAGCTGAAAATGTATTTCCTCAAAAGACCAATATCTTAGCTAGAATTTAGTTATCACATGAATAACTTTTTAGGTTTGTTATCTCCTCCTAACCAACACATTAAACTCATTGTTTTTCTAGGTACCACTTTATCTCAATTTAATGAGAGTGATTCAAATTTCTTCATGCATTTTCCCTATATTTGAATTCTCCTTAAATTTAGCATTTTCAAGTAAGAGTCAAGCAACAATTATATACATGTACCAACTTATTCAATCATCAAACTATATTGAGATGCTAACGTTCTATATGGAACCCTTTCTAAGGTTTATACTTGGTGTTTTTATATAATATGTGTTATATACATACCTAGTGTTAGTGAACAATGAAGAATTATTGCCAAGTTACATCTGGCGCATTGAAGATGCAAAATTTATCATATTACTAACTTTTTGAAAATAAATATAATGATATATATTATGTACTTAATAGACCTCTCAAACTGGGTCAAACTCTGTGATCTTCAATGGGTGACCTATTTACTTTGGATTTGGGTAATGAAACTTACCTAATTATAGTTTTTTAATTAAAAAAATTGGTGATTCCATTGATGTTGTCGTCGGGGCTTGAACTTGAGACATTTGGGTAACAAACTAATGATATAATCACTGGGGTGTTCCATCTTGGACAATATCCACTTACCATAACTGAAGTTTTGTTAATTGGTCTTGCATATGACCCATGTGCACCCACGTGTGACACAATTATATCAAATAAAAAATTAATATTAGTATATTACATCTCTTATTATGAAATCATCATCTCCTAAGCCACAATCCCAATCATGCCATGACCAACTATTACTATTACATAATTTTGAATATTTATCAAGAAGCTGAATTGTTATGGTTTATGTCTAAAGTAAATAAAAATAAAGTCCAATGATAGTGATTGGTTTGTTATTTTCATTTTATGTAACATAATCAACATCAATATGATTATTGTCAGTATTGTTACTATTTTTGTGAGCACATAGTATATTTCTTGTACATGGTTTAAAAGCTATCGTACTAACTATACCTTTTTATTTTATATTGTGCAATAGATGAACATAACTACTTGTTTTATTAGGAGTGTATATTCTTTTCCTATTTTGCACTCAATTGGAATTATTATGACATTTTTTTGCGTGGACACAACATAAAACCAATCAACTACTATTGAAAGCAATAGTTTGTTTGAATCTCTTTATTAGATTTATTTAGTAAATGCAATTACTTATACCCCTTCTAGTTTTCTGATATGGAAGTAGCAATTAGCAAGACATTTTCTATTGAGAACATATTGTATAAACACCCATGATATTTGAGCTGGGTTCACACACAAAAAAAACTCATGATATACCACAACCTTTAAGCTTGAGTTTGAGTGTGCTCTTGTCGAGCCACTTAAAACTCACCCACAATGACCTAGCTCACCCACTCAATATGTGTAATTACTTAGAGAGTACTACTATGAATACATGCCATAGGGCATCTTAATCATTGTTGTGGACAAAGATGTACTAGAATAATATTATTCGATTAGTTATTCGTAGTAACATCAACCAACAATGAGGATTTCAAACATTACACTACACTATAGAAATACTAATTAATTACCTACCAACATGGTTTTGGATTATTATGAAAAGCTAGATCATTCTCCTTTATGAATGAGAATCTATTGACGCCAATTCTAATAGTATGAAACACAACATCAAACCAAACTAACATCAAATGCAAGTGTTATAAGTGTTGTATTTCACATAAAATCCATAGACACATACAAGATGACATTTATTTATAGTATAATATCGATGTCATATTAATAAAATATCTCATTACATGTTAGTTCCAAGAATATTGCCAATGGGATAACCAACAAGGAATATTTAGATTGTGTTTGTTTCCTAATGAATCATGTGAATGGAAATGATGGGAAAATAAATTTTTTATATATATCCATGGTGATGGGAAGGGGAAATATTTCACATGGATCTATAGATATATTTGGTATGTTAGTGTCTCCATAGAAAAGGATGGTAAATCATGATTAAAAGTTTGTTTCAAGACTCCACTTATTAAGACAAATATACAAATAAATCAATTAATGTTTTTGGTAAAGTGGTAGGATTATTCTCGGGTAGTGTTTGACAACTTCCAATCATTGGTAACCATTGTCAGCAATCAAAAGACCAGTCACTACACATTTACATTATATTTAGCACAACATCATCAACAATGTTTTTTTTCACTGGAAAAAAAATCTTACATGATGTATCTCACCATATCAGAGTGTTGACAAATTCAAATATGTTGTCAAACACTGCATTATGATTTATACTTGTGCATGATATTTTCTATAAAGAAATTCTCTCTCTCGTCTCCATACCTATGTAACAAATAACCATTTTTGAGTTTCTCCCCATCCCTATCTTTTTTCCCATGCACATACTACCAAACAACACATCTTAACAATTTCCTCTTTCTCCTCATCGTCTCCTTCTATTTCCCTTTCCCCTTTCCTTCTCCTTGCCCATCCATTTTTAAAACATACCAAGCACAACCTTAAATTATTAGAAAATACTGATTCACCAACAACATTAACGAGTATGTAAAAAAAGACTAATATATACATGTGATTTATCTTACCTTCACCTGGTTGCATATTAACGATAGGCATATTTTCCTGATCTGGATTGAAAATCATGAGAGCATTAAAATTATCATGTCCATAGACAGGATCAGCAAAAATGTGACACACATATTGACATTTTGCATCTGAAATGCTTTAAAACTTGTTGAATGGGTAAGCAAACCAAGTACAGAGGCATGAGATGATGTGAGGAGATTTCTAACAGCCTTATAATTCTTAATATATTGAAAAATACCAAGGAAACTGATGGAAGATGAATAGACTAGTGGAAACCAAGTTACGGTTGGAATATTGTGTGTGCCCTTTCTTAAATTTTATGGAGGCATCATCTTGGGATGAGTAGAACATAGTGACGGATAAATGTGATGTTAATTGATAATTACAATCTTAGGGAAAGACAAACGCCTAACCCAAAGCTACATCTTGAACCAGGTCCACAAACAATCGTCAAGTATTGGAAACTAAGTGCTCTTGTGTCTAATTAATGGAGGTTGGAGGCAACCTAGGAGGAGGGCATGACTGTAATACAATGGGGGATGGACACATCAATCAATAGTAGAAAAGTAGAGGGCACGTAAGGGGTGGGAAAAATGAATAGTTTCTAGTGAAATAATACATTAGGGCCAGCACCAGAGTGCTTGAGGGAAAATAGTGCAGGAACAAATTTCATCCCTCCATCAGCGGGAAGTTTTCTAAAAATACAAAATTGCCGTCCTACCATAATCATCCCTCCGGCTCAGATTGGCATTTATAAATTACCATTATATATATATATATATATATATATATATATATATATATATATATATATATATATATATATATATATATATATATATATATATATATATATATAGTCAGGCTAGAATACACTCGAGTGTACAGATCACGTCGTACACCCCAATGGTGTTTACCTATCTAGACCATGTTTTTCCAAAATCTAATCTATTGATCTTCATGGTTACAATAATAATAGGTCACATACAAAATTTGAACTCATTTGGATTAGTGTAAGTCACTCATACAAGGACAACAAAATTGACGCACAAAACTAATTTGAAATACATGATTTTTGCCTCCTTTAGATGCATGACCTATAAGTGTCCAAATGAGCTAAAATTTATTATATATTATGTTCTTATGATAATTAAGAAGATCAACGGTTTAGATTTTTCAAATATTTATTGCATCTTAAAAAATGACTGAGGTGTACGGTGCCTCTGGTACACTCGAGTGTACACTAGCCTGACTCATATATATATATATATATATATATATATATATATATATATATATATAAATGATTTTGTTAGTTTGCTTGACTAACAAGCTGAGTATGTTATTTAGAGGCATTTAAACTAAAAAAAACCCCACTAAAAATAAATATACAATGGCATTTTTAACAAATGCCACTGAAATAAATGCCACTAATGAATATTTTTTTGTAATGATAGTGTACAACAATCTTAAATAACAATGTAAAATTTAGAAAATTGAATATTTGAATTCATATGAACAAGAACATTTCTATTCATCTCAAGTTAAAATAGCAATATAAATCAAAATTTGCATCACATTCTATCTTTCTACTCTCATTTTTTCCATTACTTTTAAGTCTTCTAACCCTAATATTCTAGGGTTTCTCTCTAGCCCATCCTCCCTCTGTATACATGGCCAGGATATCCAAAGAAGAATAGATAAAGTAGCTTGATACTGCTCAACTCAAGTATTCATATATCGGCCATGATATCTAAACACTCAAACCTCCCAGATCTATACACATCACCTCCAAATTACAACACTTATGTTCTAACATACTATCCTAATGGTCCCTGACAACTCAGCCTAAGATCTGATACCAAGTTGTTACACTCACATCACACTATAACCTCTAATCATGCGATTAGGGCATAAGTTGGGGATTTAACATAATACAAAGATCACTCCTAACTTTATATTATCAGGATATCCAAACAATCATGATTAGATTTTCTTCTTAGATTTGACACATAACAATTGGGCTATCATCATTAATCAGTTTAAGAGATGATCAATCTAATTAAGCATGCAATCATCTAGGTAAATCCTGATTTACAAATTAAACTCAGGCATGGTCATAACATTTTTGTACCATTTGAGGTGATCACGATGTACTCTTTCCTTGGTACATGCCACCTTCACTTCATTCCTTAAGGAAACTATTTTCAGAATGATCTTCATTTATCTTCCCAATCATCCATCTTGACATACACACTTCTATCATGTTCATATTGTGGACACCATATTTCTTCATTAGCTAACATTTTCTTCCATATAACAAGGATGGTCATCTAAATATCTATAAAACTTAATATCTAAACTGAGATATTTTTGGAGTATAAAACTTCCATAGTGTTGTTCCTTCACTTCATCCATTTGGTGTGATCCCGCAACATGCATCATTTTGAACATCACCATCCATGTGAATTGTGGAACCTAAGATGCAAAACTTATCAGAATATTTGCAAATGTGACTTGGCACTACCACTCACAATGATATACTAGATGAAATTGCAGCATACACTTCATTTTGCTTCTACTAATCTTGAATCCATTTGTTTCCAAGACATTTCTTCAAAGTTCCCACCGCATCATTCTATTAACTCCAGTGCATAAAATATGGTCATAAAGTTAATTACTAGTAACAAGATCTAAAGTAAGATTTCATACATTAGATTAAAATTTAAATCAATTGTTGGAAAAATACCATAAGTAAATTTTCTTCCCACCATGAGCATGAGGTTTTCTGAAAATACAAAATTTCCATCCTACCATAATCATCCCTCTGGCTCAGATTGGCATATATAAATTACCATTATAAATATATATAAATATCGATTTTGTTAGTTTGCTTGACTAACAAGTTGAGTATGTTATTTAGAGGCATTTAAACTTTAAAACCCCACTAAAAATAAGTATACAATGGCATTTTTAACATCGTCGCTGAAATAAATGCCACTAATGAATTTTTTTTCATAGTGATAGTGTACAACAATCTTAAATAACCATATAAATTTTAGAAAATTGAATATTTGTATTGAATGAACAAGAGCATTTCTATTCATCTCGATTTAAAACAACAATATAAATCAAAAGTTGCATCACATTCTATCTTTCTACTCTCATTTTTTCCATTACTTTTAAGTCTTCTAACCCTAATATTCTAGGGTTTCTCTCTAGCCCATCCTCCCTCTGTATACTTGGCCAGGATATCCAAAGAAGGATAGATAAAGTAGCTTGATACTGGTCAACTCAAGTATTCATATATCGGGCCAAGATATCTAAATACTCAAACCTCCCAGATCCATACACATCACCTCTGAATTGCGGCACTTATGTTCTAACTTACTATCCTAACGGTCCCTGGCAACTCAGCCTAAGATCTAATACCAAATTGTTACACCCACATCCCACAACAACATCTAATCATGAGATTAGGGCATAAGTTGAGGATTTGACATAATACAAAAATCACTCCTAAGTTTGTCTTATCAGGATATCCAAACAATCATGATTAGATTTCCTTCTTAGATTTCACACATAACAATTGATCTATCATCATTAATCATGTTTAAGAGATGATCAATCTAATTAAGCATGAAATCATCTTGATAAATCTTAATTTACAAATTAAGCTCAGACATGGACATAACATTTCCGTACCATGTGAGGTGATCACGATGTACTCTTTCCTTGACACATGTCACCTTCACTTCATTCCTTAAGGCAACTATTTTCAGAATGATCTTCATTTATCATCCCAAGCATCCATCTTAACATACACACTTCTATCATGTTCATTTTGTGGACATCATATTTCTTCCATATAAAAGGACGGTCATATAAATGTCTATAAAACTTAATATTCAAACTGATATTTTTTTGGAGTATAAAACTTCCATAGTGTTGTTCCTTCACTTCATCCATTTGGTGTGATCCCACAACATGCACCATTTTGAACATCACCATCCATGTGAATTGTGGAACCTAAGATGCAAAACTTATCAGAATATTTGCAAATGTGACTTGGCACTACCACTCACAATGGTATACTAGATGAAATTGTAGCATACACTCCATTTTGCTTCTATAAATTTGAATCCATTTGTTTCCAATACATTCCTTCAAAGTTTCCATTGCATCATTCTATTAACACTAGTGCGTAAAATATGGTCATAAAGTTAATTACTAGTAACAAGATCTAAAGTAAGATTTCATACATTAGATGAAAATTTAAATCAATTATTGGAAAACATACAATAAGTAAATTTCATCCCGCCACAAGCGAGAGGTTTTCTGAAAATACAAAATTGTCATCCTGCCATAATCATCCCTCTGGCTTAGATTGGCATTTATAAATTACCATTATAAATAGATATATAGATAACAATTTTGTTAGTTTGCTTGTCTAACAAGTTGATTATGTTATTTAGAGGCATTTAAACTTAAAAACCCCACTAAAAATTAAATATACAATGGCATTTTTAACAAATGCCACTGAAATAAATGCCACAAATGAATATTTTTTTTGTAGTGATAGTGTACAACAATCTTAAATAACGATATAAAATTAAAAAAATTGAATATTTGAATTCATATGAACAAGAGCATTTCTATTCATCTCAAGTTAAAACAACAATACAAATCAAAGGTTGCATCACATTCTATCTTTCTACTCTCATTTTTTCATTACTTTTAAGTCTTCTAACCCTAATACTCTTGGGTTTCTCTCTAGCCCATCCTCCCTATGTATACCTGGCCAGGATATCCAAAGGAGAATAGATAAATTAGCTTGATACTGGTCAACTCAAGTATTCAAATATCAGGTCAGGATATCTAAACACTCAGACCTCCCAGATCTATACACATCACCTCCAAATTGCAACACTTATGTTCTAACTTACTATTCTAATGGTCCCTGGCAACTCAGCCTAAGATCTGATGCCAAGTTGTTACACCCACATCCCACAATAGCATCTAATCATGAGATTAGGGCATAAGTCGAGGATTTAACATAATACAATGATCACTCGTAACTTTGTATTATAAGGATATCCAAACAATCATGATTACGTTTCCTTCTTAGATTTGACACATAACAATTGATCTATCATCATTAATCAGGTTTAAGAGTTGATCAATCTAATTAAGCATACAATCATCAAGGTAAATCCTAATTTACAAATTAAGCTCAGACATGGTCATAACATTTCTGCACCATTTGAGGCGATCATGATGTACTCTTTCCTCAATACATGTCACCTTCACTTCATTCCTTAAGGCAACTATTTTCAGAATGATCTTCATTCATCTTCCCAATCATCCATCTTACATACACACTTCTATCATGTTCATGTTGTGGACACCATATTTCTTCATTAGCTAACATTTTCTTCCATATAACAAGGACGGTCATATAAATGTCTATAAAACTTAATATTCAAACTGATGTTTTTTTTAGTATAAAACTTCCATAGTGTTGTTCCTTCACCGCATCCATTTGGTGTGATCTTGCAACATGCATCATTTTGAACATCACCATCCATGTGAATTGTGGAACCTAAGGTGCAAAACTTATCAGAATATTTGCAAATGCAACTTGGTACTACCACTCACAATGGTATACTTGATGAATTTGTAGCATACACTCCATTTTTCTTCCACTAATCTGGAATCCATTTGTTTCCAATACATTTCTTTAAAGTTCCCACCACATCATTTTGTTAAAACTAGTGCGTAAAATATGGTCATAAAAGTTAATTACTAGTAACAAGCTCTATAGTAAGATTTCATACATTAGATTAAAATTTAAATCAATAGTTGAAAAAAAAATACAATAAGTAAATAAGGTGATGTATACATACTAAGAAGATTATAACATGCTTTGTAATATATTTAGGCTCATATTTAGGCAAGAATATAAAACCACAATGTACCAAACATATTGTAAGAGATCATGCTAAATTCAGTAGACTACCATATCTTCTAGCACTTCTTAGGGAGATATTCCTAAAACGGGTGATGACTTGAAAGTGTTATTCGATTGAAAGCAAGCCATTTAACCAATGAGTAAAACACGCTTGTCAATGAAAGTTAAGCAACATATACTAAAGTTGAGAACACAAACATATAACTTCGGCTCGGTGAGTCCCATTTCTTTTGTGATGAATTGCTGGCACTAGTCCCACATTTTTTCTTTATGGACCTAGTAAATGTGCATTTTGGATGTAGCTATAATGACAACATGTAAAAATGTAGGAACATACATTAACTAGCAATTCTTTGGTTAATCTGCAAAATACTAGAAGATTGAACTCATAAATTAATTATCTTCTTGACATCTTTATTAACACCCTTGAATTCACATGAAATACACCACTAATGTTGAAATATCTAAGTGCAAGTTGAGGACCTTATTTGGGCTTAGCGGCTAAAACTCAACTGACCATATAGCTATTTGTGCACTCTTGTTGAGATGGGTACTCTAGGTGTTACAACCTCATTTTCCTTAGTAAGTAAATAAGGGCTCATAAACACTCTTAAATTAGTAGAATAATTCATATTTATATGCATTATCTAGTTCAAAATACATGTATACATATTCACTTAATTTGTGTTAGAGATTAGAGAAAGGCCAAAAAAATGAAGTAGCATTTCATATGAATTAATAACCAATCTATCATGATTCCGAATTTGTTGAAACTAAAATATCATGTTTAGGGGAAATGTGTCTTAGAGAGACACATTGCTCCTGGTGGGAATAAGGTGTTCACAATTGATACGCATTGCCCCCTACGGGGCCAATGTGTACCCCAACTAGTGAAGCATTGGCCCCATCTTGGAAGTTGACATTTGCCCCCAACAACTAAATAGGGGGTAATCTGTCTTTCGTGGGGACACATTGTTGGCTTATATAAGTTGGTTAAAATTAGCTCATCTTTCCACACCATTCTCTCGTTTCTTTAGCTCCTTTTCCATTCCCAAGTGCTATGGAGATTCTATGGACTCTGGCATGTTGCTAGGGGAGTTTTCAACTTATTACCACAATGATATTTGTGAATTCTCTTCTCTACAGTTCATTGCATCATCTTCTATTCAACCAATGAGCAACTTCTCCTCTTCTATTCATCTAGTGAGGTTCTTATCTTCTCTTCAATTTACTAGATTTTTGATCTGCAAGTGATTTTTTTGTTGGGTATTCCATGAAGTTATTTATTCATCTTGCCTTCCTCGAGTAAGCCAATCTAGGTTTAGAGTACAAAACTACATCACCATCGCCTGAATGAAACCTGGTAGTACTATTACCATTACATCTTTCTAAAATCTATAAGTGGTTTTACTCCACTTTAGGTATCTTATTTTCAAATTTTAAGTGTCGTCATCTGGTTTACTAAATTATTATCAAAATATTTTTAGCTACTACTTCAACATAATTATATTAAAACATATACGACTTACTATTGTTCAAATAATAATATAAATCACATAGAAAACATGTTCTATTGTTGTTCTAAAATTTGAACATGAAATCACTATCCATTGTTAAAAATTGAAATAATTGCCTTGTTAGAATATTTATTCTATTCTTATATTAAAACATTTGTAAATGTTAATTTTCTCACATTTAACTGATCTTTATTATTGAATAAATTGCAATTAAGAACAAAAAAATGCAAAAAAATATATTCTAATGTATGGGAGCAATGTGTCCCTACCCAAGATGTATTGGCCTCATGGGGAGATGCATCCTTACCAGGGACATGTTGCTTCTTTTCAGGAGTAATGCATCTCCAACGGGGATGCATTGCCCCCCAACCATGACATTTTGGTAATTAATTTATGAACCGTGACAAATTGGTTATTAAATTTGCAAAAAGATGTTATTCTTGATTTTTGATCTTGGAGAAAATCCAATTTTTTGTTTGACATACATATATAAACCCTAATTCAGTATTCTAGGGCTCAGACCTTACTTCTTTGAGAGAGAAAAAATAAGATTTTAAAAATTGAATTTTGATAAAAACAAGTAAATCCTAATTTAGAATCAAGAGATATTGACAAGGTCCAAGATGGAACATCGAGTCGCAAGATCCTTCGTTTGTTGTGAAGATGTCTCAAGTTCAAGCCCCAGATATGGCATGAATAAAAGAGATATCGATAGGAAATCCACAATCTAATGATTCTGGACAGAGTGTAGAAGATACCTTGAAACACACATTCGAATAAGACAAACTTTGGTTGGGTCACATATATTGACATCAACATGTGTTTAGAGATGTCCATCCAGGGTACATTGGATAAGTTGACCTTTTTTTAAGAAGTTGACCTTATATATTAGAAACCCTAGAATTTTGTCACAACCATTTTTCTAGTATTGTACACAATATGTATATCATGTTACATGGCTTATAGAAAGCCAGATAGACTTGTGGCCAGACTCTTTCCAAGGTCGAGTGACTTTGGTTGATCGAGTGGCTAAGGTTGACCAAATAAGTTGTAATTTGACTTCCTAGTTTTGTATTATACAACTTATTGAATCAAGGTCTTCCACTTAATTTCTCACTACAATAATTGATTTAGGTGTTGAGAAGTGAGCTATAAGCTCAAATGTACATGTTCTACACCTTTGGAGCTATAATGTCCCAAGATTTGAGGCCTTGGATCCAATGATCTCAAAGAAATAATTGGGCTACCCATATCACCAAGGTGAACCTCCTTTTCAAGGATCACATCACTAGGAACTTCAAAGTTAAGTGTGCTCGACTTGGAGTAGTATTGAGATGGGTGACCAGTCGGGGAGTTGACTCCGACTTGTGTGTGAGTGTGGACAAAGTTTGTAGTTAAGACTAGTGGCGATATGTGGGGCTAGTTATCATTCTTAAAACTCTACTAGAGCCTTAGTCAGTAGGCAGGGGCATTATAAATAGTATCAGAACCATAACTCCTCTAGTAGTTGGGGCCCGAATGAGCATGTGGCATGTCAGTCTTGAGTTGTGCGGTCCATGCATTTTGAAAAGGGTCATCCTTGGTGATGTATCTACCTTCGTGCTAGTAGTCATGATAGGGAGATGGGTGTCAATGGACCATTATGAGTGTGCACTAAAATGGTAAATATTATGAGGCCATATAGAGGAGCCTTAATGAGCATGTCAATAGTCTAAGTGGGAGAGATTCTAATTCCATAGGATTTGAGGCCTCAAATAAAATGATCTTAAAGGGAATGATTGGAGACTACCCATATCACAATGACCCATTGGATGATATCCTTGGTGATCTGAACTTGAAACCCCCCAAATTGACTTCTTCACAGTTTGATGTTGTAACATAATGAAATCTACATATCCTTACTCTAGAAACCCAAATCCCATAGATAGGAAGGTAGCATGCTTGGATTTTTTGAATGATCAAACAAGGTAAAAATATACCCTCGTAATCTATTTGTACCATATGAACATATAATGCAAATAACACGAGTAACTCAAATGAAAACCCTAACTACTGATACATATGACCCTAACCATGCCTTGGATTAAAGCCTAATGCGATGACAAGTTAAATATTTGAGACCTAACTGTAAACTTTGTACAAGATTAGGATGTGTTTTGGATATACAATAATCATGTTGGCCTAAACCCTAAGTTGGAATCGAAAAATTCTAACATATACATGACTGGTGCCATATATGATGAATTGACTAACCCTAAGTTGGAGTGTCTTAAAATTAACATTAGCAAGATTCAAAAGTAAGGTGCAACATTAGGATAAAAATGGGACATGCTTTTGGAGGATCCCCATGCTTACAATATGTTAGCCAATAAATTTAAAAGGCCTCCTCCTTGACTGGAGGGGGTGCATGAAAAGGATGCTCCCAAATTTCTTGCATTCTTCTCACAATGAAGGACGCTTGTAGTTATTTCTTGTTACCACTTTTGGTGGTGGTTCTTGTCCCTAGATGAGACTATATCAGGGAACTTTTCCACTTGTGTATGAGGTGTAATGACCCTGCCTCCCGGTAACCCCCAATCAAGGGAGACCAAAAGGTCAGAGCCGCTATACAATAACTCAGAATCCATGGTTTAACATTTAATAAAAAATAAATATTAAATTCTACTAAAACTATATTCGAAAGTTGGAATAAAATAAAACTTTGCATACCTTTTTAAAATTTTGGAGTTAGACTTATATCATATGATAAAGTCTATCTATCTAATCCTCCTTGCATTGTTTATTCATATTCTTCACAATATGTCAATTTACTATTTGTCCTTTTCAATAATTGTACCTAAAATGCCAACAAACAAAACGTTGGTCAGTATATTTCGGTACCGGTATGTGGGGGACAATCAAAATTTCACAATTAATTGCTAACAACCTAAATATCACAAATAAGTTATTAACAATCCAAAGTTACGTTTTAAATGTGACATTCTCAATCACTTTTTCCCTAAACATGGATCACCCTCTCTAGGGTTTTGTCCTTGCAAGGGACAGAAGGCCACCTTATCCATCCTGAGCTTGGTGCCTGGGGTCACCTCTCGGTGCCCAATGGTCTTCCCTCCAGAGCTTGACCGAATAGACCTTCCCTCCGGGGCTTGGTCATGCTTCGTACATCAGGGTGGCATGTAGGTTCGAGAATACACATATATACTTAATTGTGATAATCATATTGACTTTATAGGATTGCATAAATAAACACTCAACAGTTTAGGTTGCATCCAATCGATCAAACGTTCGAGAAAAAGCCATGAAACTAAATCGATTATTCATAAATAACCACATACATGTTCAGTCGAATCAAGCTAGCAATAATCCAAGCAAGAAAGCAATTCACACAACAAGGATCCTAAAATAATCATATGATCTACTCACTATTCATATTATCAAGATTTATTTAATCATGCTTGCTCCCTTGGGTTTCCTACCTTCTTTTAGGGTTTCACTTGCAATTAGGGTTTCATTATTACTTTTGCTACCACCAACCCTAAAATAGTAAAAATACTCATAAACCCTAATTAACTTGTCCTATCTCTATTAACAAGCTTAGGATCAACAATTATCAACCTATTTCCAAATAATTCGAATTATTCAAGTTAATCATCTTCTTTGCCCTAGATTAGGTTTCTACATGCATTATCATGTATTCATGGGTTAAAACCCTAAAACAAGCGAAACATTATCTAAATCAGATTCAAACCTCATTTTATTTCTCAAAAGGTTATTAATACTCGAATTAACCCATTAAGCACCTTAGATTTGACCTCCAATCACAATTAGGGTTTTTAATCAAAGTTCAATGCATTATATGATCACTTTAGAAACTTTTGAAAATATAAGAAAATTTAGGTTCTAATAACATTTTTATTGAATTCCTCACATCTTTCTGATCAAAATTCCTATATTACTTGCTACCATCGGAGTTACGAATAATTAACTACAAATTTCATAAATTATCTACCTCTTGGCCAATGGCAGAGCGCCACGTGTCCTTTGTATTATCTTTTCCAGCAAATCCCTTCACAAACCTCAGGGTCAAGGAGGTATTTTCCTCCTATGTCATCTCCTTCCTCGCGCAAGAGACCCTGCGCCTGACCTGCGTTGCCCGGCGGTCAATCGCAGGGTTGACTTCACCCCTCTGGCGGTACAATGCTCTGCGTAAGAGCTCTGCGCCTCCGTCTGCCATCCCTAAACTGGCCGCAGACCCTCCCACCTTCTCCGATGGTCAGGGTTGGCCATCCCACTAGCCTGCCCTTACACTGAAATAGGGCATCTCTCCTGCGACCTGATCAGGGTACCTGACAAGGCTCTACTCGCAGTTGCTTGCACAGACCAGGGTGATTCCTCATCACAAACTCAAGGATGGATTCAGGGTTGATGCACACATCTTGTGGCCCCTCCATCATATATAGGGTCATCAACATGTGCTCTCTCACAAATTAGAGGAAACATACACAGTTCAGGAAAGGTCTGCAATCCCAGGTCAGTTTGATGCGAAAATCACTCCCGAAGCCAATGGGATCGTTTCCTCTGTTGCACATTGCCCCACTTTGAGCAAATCTAAAAGGAAGGTCATGCTTCCTGATCATCTACTTGCCAGAGTTATCAAATAATTGGGATTGGGTCTGTGCCATTGGATCTCATATCAATGGTCCTCATTTAATCTGAATATCCAAATATACGATTCAATGATTATCCATTCACTTTAGAAATCTTCTAAAAATCATAAATCAATATTCATTTATCCTTTTTCAACAAAATTTTAAGGGAAACTTCTTCCTCTTGGATTTATCTACTTTCATACCAAATTTGAGTCCCAAAATCCAAAGGAAAAGGGCATTATATTCGTGTGCAAGTTATCATATAATAAACTTATTTTAGGCATATTTTCTCTCTCTTAATCTTTTATTTTATTTACTGTGATTCCTTTAACCATTAAAAACCATGTGGAGTTGAAATCTCATTTATAATGATTTCTTTATCCACATATTTCTTATATTTTCATCATTATCTCAAATTTCCTTCTTAATAATGCTTTATTTGATTTTATCTCTTTATTCTCCTATTATCTTTGCAACTTGGACTCCTTGGAACCCAAGAAATACCAAAGGTACGAAATCCACCATTGGAGGATAATTATTAGCCTTCTAGAGGCTTATACATCTTTATTTTCTCCTTTTCTTAATTATTCATTTACTAATTGAATTTCTTTTTCTTTTTCTTATTATTGGGCCCAATAGCCAATAAGGTCCACGAAACAAACAAGCAAGGCTATTACAAACAAAATTCATACATTCAAATCAAATCACACCATCATTTGTTCATATGTCTTTAATAGGAGAAATTGCATTTCCCACCAAAAGAACCTGAAAATTGGGGTTGTAACATCCTTCCCCTCTTATTGGAATTTTGCCCTCAAAATTCCACTAAACATACAAACAAAACGGGATAAGACTTTCTCATGTCCATCATCAGCTCCCATGTGGCTTCATCCTCCCCATGGTGCTTCCAAAGAACCTTTATAATCTTATATTCTTACATCTGAGTTCTCTCTCACCTTGGTATCTCATACCCTCATAGGTGACTCGGGATATTTCAGCCTCCCTAGAAGCTCAATAGGTTCATGGCTCAACACATGGTTTAGGTACATCACATAGCGCTCTAGATCGGACTCATGGAACACGTCATACATCATATTATCCTGAGGGGTAAGGCTAAACATAAGAATCTCCACCAATCCATCTCAAATGGACATATGTATCTGGGACTCAGCTTTCTCAACTATAGCTCAGAGGGGTCGGGTTTTCATAACACATATTCTCCCACAGTGAAATGCATGTCAGTCTGCTTTGCATCAGCTCACGACTCATGTCGCCCCTGGGCTTTCTCAGCCATCGTACGATCAAAGGGACTTCATCTGCACACACTTTGGTCTCTCTAACCTTCACAAGGTCCTTTCACCAGCATCATCCTAATGAAGCGGTGAGTCACTCAGCCTCCCTTACAGAGCTTCTTACACCCTGATACTAGCTATGGTGGCTATCATCACAAGCAAACTCTCTTAGGGTAGGAACTACTCCCATGTATCACCCGAACGAGCACACACGCTCTCATCAGACCCTCTAGTCTGGATCATACTCTCTTGACTGTCTATCAGTCAGTGGTGATAAGTTGTGCTAAACTTCAAGCTGGCATCGAGTTCTTCATGTACCTACTTCCACCGCATGGAAGTGATCTTGAGGTCATGCTCCAGATATTGAACTCGACCACGGTGTAGATGAACTATCTCTTCCTCATATATAGTTCTACCGGATTTGTCACACTGACTGTGCTCTCTTTCTTAGGCAAGGGATTAGGTCAACTTGGTAAGACGATCTATCGTAACCCATATTGCATCATGACCTATCTTGGTCCAGGGGAGACCCACCACAACGTCTATGGTGATCTACTCCCATTCCCTCTCGGGGACTCTTCATTATCCATAGTAACTTACTAGGCACTGGTGTTCGACCTTCACCTCCTGACATGCATGGTGACAGGCCACATGCAATTCGATATACTTCTTCATCTCAGGTCTTCAAGTTACTACTACAAACTTTTACTATCTTAGTAGTACCACGGTGTATGATGTACTTAAAATCATGATCTCCTACATGTCATGATTCATCAAGGTGAACTCCTCAGAAACCCTAAAACACTCTAGTAGCGGGTTTCACCACCTTCTTTTCCCTATAAGTGTAGCAGAGGTTCTTACAACCATCTTTGTATATCATCAATCTCTAGACTAGCTAACTAAGCAACCACTAACTCGACCAACGGATCTCGTTGTATTTGAGTGTTAGCCAAACATATCTCACAAACTTAGGGTTCATCTATCCACCTCTTCTAGTCTCTCTACTGGCAAAACTAGACAGCTGCGTCTCGACAAAGAGCATCCATTACCACCTTACATCCTTATGTGCTAGGTAACAGTGAAGACATAAACCTTCATATATTCCACTTATCATCCTCATCTCAGATTTAACCGAGTCAAGAAAACTATGAGCTCATCATCTTGGTTATCGAACTCAAACTTATATAACTCATAAATTCCATATCGCTCTTGATAAGAATGTCCTCATATGATGATTACCTTGGCTCTCTTTGTGTTTATAAACCATCCATACATCGTACCCTCCACAAAGGTACGCTACTATCTCTATCCTCATACATTGTAGCAATGTTTCAACTCACATCATCTTTACCCTTAGTGTATGGCATGCACATTTCCCTATCTCTCACCCTCATAATGAGAGGAAATAAGCATTTGGCTGCACTCTAAATACATAGTTCATCACGTTCCAAGAGTAGAGATGGTGCATCACACATCGCCAGTACACTTTCCAATCTAAGTTGAAACATGCATCACATGACTCCACATCATGAATATCTCGATTTTAGGTTTACTTCCATTGAAATTGTTCCCAAACATTCTTGAGTCTTAAACATCTCTCTTTTATGTACAATCCTTAGTCGTTACCTCAAGGTCTCTAGGGTGCCAGCACTTTTGGGGTGATCTGACCCTTATGCATCTAGGGAGTGCCTATCACATTTACCCCTTAGGCCCCATGAACTCATGAAGGTGGCCAACTTCCTAACCCATGGTCCTTGGGTAAAGGTAGTTGTTACCTTCCGACCCTATGATCTCATGCATCCAGAGAATAGACAACTCCTACTTCCATCGGTCTTATCCCTTCATGACCTTAATATTGACTTAGGATTCCATCATAGCACATCTCATTTTTTAATCTTTACCCAAAACTCCATTATCTCTCTGGGCACTCATGGTCAAACTTACATCCTTTCATAGGGAACATGGCGACCTACCTAACTTGGTCAGGCCCCATAAGGTTACCTCCATGGCAACATATCTTCATGCCCCTTAGAGATGGTCACACAAGGGTCTATATATTTGTGCTCGTACCATGTGTTCTCCACTTATATCATCAAGCTCCTATGAGAGACTTATTTAGGTTACCTCAAACCTAAACAAAAGCTACACATGACAGAAGAGTCCCTCCCCAAGATGGAGAGAAAACTATCTCTTGATAGCAACAATGGTCACAAACATTCTTTCTTCTAAGGTTTACATCATCATGCACATAGCCCTATTATGCTACCTATACACGTAGATAGTAGAAAGGCATCCTATAAGCCACTCTGGGTTCCTTGGTAGGTCCTACTTGTTCCTTATTCCTCAAAGTTGGCCAAACTCATACATATGTCATCAACATGTGTGAAGGTTTCATTAAACATGTACCCTAGTCCAAGGGGTTTCCTTTTCCTCTAAACTTGAGGGGGTGCCATGCTTGAAACCACATGAACTCAAACATCTTCATGATCATCATGTACACCTGGTACTACTACTTCCCCTCTTGGATCTAGGAACCCTAGGTTCACTCCTTATACCTTAACTACCTAACTGCATACTCAGCTTTTCAACCACGACCCAATCATGTACAAGGGATAACATGCACTTCCTACTATCCTTCCACGTGAACAACACCTTAGAGCCCTACACGAGAACAACCAACTGGGTGCAAGGCCTTACAACTCGTCACCATACTTCCTCGGTCTAAGGAACTCTCTTCCTATACCTAAATGGTAGGCACCTATAACATCTATTCATCGACTCCATAAGCCTCTTCCTCTTTCTAGAGTTTGGTTCCTCTAAGGGAAACTAAGGTACCACATGCCTCCAAGGATCATGCAAGAGGAAACCACATACATCCACTTAGATCATCCATTCTAGGCCATATCCAACCCAACTTCTTATGATTCCTCATGTCTTAGAGTCTAAGCTTCTGACCTTCTTTCTTGGGTCTTGCTCTCTCTCTAGAGCTTACTCTACAACCGATCCTACCATTGGAGGTTCTAAGAAGGTAGATCCAACTCTTAAGGATACATGCACACACCTACATGGGTGAAGCGTATGATCCAAACCTATGTTCGATCAAGATTATCCAAAGCTCTGCATGTCCATCTCTTAACCTATCAGGCATAACTCTTCTGACCTAAGTCTCAACCTACTGCCAATATTGCTGACGTTCTCTCCTTCATAGGTGCATGCTCTTCTATGCTTGTATATGCCCATAAGGGTTTCTATATGGTCATCACTATCCTCTTCAAAGAAGGGGCTATCTTTTATCTTAACAAGCACGACCCTTTCAAGGTTGGGTGGCCCAAAAGGCACTAGGTCAACCAACCCCACATAGCTCATGCTTCTCACAGGTATACAAAACCAATAAGCATGTCAACCCACGTACGTGGTCGACTATGATATCTAACTCATCTTGTCATCTCTCTCTAACAACCACTTAGGATTAGGGTTAGCATCGTCCTCTGAGGATGTATTAGATCTCTACCTCTTCCTGGAGGTATCTACCCCCAGGGCTAACTCTCTTCTCAACCTCCTGATAAGAAGGTCAATCCTCAGATCTCTCCTGAGGGCACGACAACATATGCCTTAAGCATGTAACTAATCCTTAGTTTATGCTTAAACTATTAAGCTTATATCCATGACATCTTGTTTACATGCTTTTCATTGATTTGGTGGAGGATCCCTTAATCCTTATCGCACTTACCCTGACCTTAAGAGTGTGAAGAAGAGAGAGAAAACCCTAAACCTTATAACCTTACTTGAATTAGGGTTGAGAAGGGAAGAAGATAGATGAGAGAGTCCTAAAGGTATCTTATTTCGAGTCAAGACCTCAGACATCGGCCAGGCAGTCACACTACATCCAGGAGTCCTCGTGACTAACTAGCGGGGCAGAGGAAAATATTGCCAGCCCCCGGACCATGATCCTTTTCTAGACACCTTTGTCATCGAAAAATCCTCTAATAACTCCATCAGGTTCTACAGAGTTTATAAAATTTAATAATTATTAGAGATTAAATGGAAAACCATCACTTTGATACCAAATGTAACGACCCCGCCTCCCGGTAACCCTCAATCAAGGGAGACCGAAAGGTTAGAGCAGTATACAATAACTCATGATCCATGGTTTAACATTTAATCAAAAATAAATATTAAATTCTACTAAAACTATATTGGAAAGCTGAAATAAAATAAAACTTTGCATACCTTTTTAAAATTTTAGATAGATAGACTTTATCAGGTGATAGAAGTCTAAATCCAAAATTTTAAAAAGGTATGCAAAGTTTTATTTTATTCCAACTTTCCAGTATAGTTTTAGTAGAATTTAATATTTATTTTTGATTAAATGTTAAACCATGGATCCTGAGTTATTGTATAGCGGCTCTGACCTTTTGGTCTCCCTTTATTGGGGGTTACCGGGAGGCGAGGTCATTACATGAGGTGTGTTTGCCAATTCCATGGAAGAAAAGAAAAGAAAAGATGATGGAAGTATAGCTCCTTTTGGGAATTGCTCCAAAAGAATTATCCAAGGTAGGATGAAAAGTGGAGATTGAGTGGTTGATCAAGAGTAAGGTGACCCTTTTTAGACCAATAATTGTGCCTAATCATTCACTTTTATTCCTCAGGGTGTCCTCATCTAAAGGGATTACCTAAGTGAAACCCTTGGCATCATCCATGACACCCTGGTTTACTCCTAACTTGAGGGTTTTCTCTAGAGGTTCTTGTGAGGAACAGTAGGCAAGGAGAAGTCCTAGGCTTGGCTCCTCCTTTTTGTAGCATTCGTCAAGAGGTTGTGGTCTAGTTTTGGATTGCAGTGCAGGACTATATTTAGGTGAAGTGTATGATGGAGCCAATTTTAGGTCGTGATCTGGGATCCAAAAGGATTTGAAAGTTAAAGTGGGATTAGTTTAAGGTAATAATCCATGACCATAGTAGGGTAGGCTCGACATTGGGGGTACCCCCCATATTTGCCTAATTTTTGAGGATAGATTCTACTTTTCAGTTTGTTAACCTTTGACAAAGATTTTTAAGAGTGTTGATCTTTGAAATATTTGTTTGAGATTGTTGATCTTTAAGATTGTCAATCTTTGAAAGAGATTGTTAATCTTTGAGTTGTTAATGTTTAAGATGATTAATCTTAAAAAGGATTGCTTGATATTATTAATCCTTGAGATTAGTACTCTTTGAAAAAGATTATTTGAATCTACACATGAAAAGGGGTTAGCAACAATCTCAATTTTATTTCAACAATGAAGACAAGGTAGATGCACAGATAGTAGACATCTCCCTTATAGACCATGAGATTAGGTCCATGCTATGTCCTCACTCAAGCATGGCTTGTATAAGAGGGTTTGTTCGTTATCTTCTTTATAGACAGATGACACTCATCGAGGGGTAACCCATGTTCAACGGATAAAGGTACTACACCCAACACACCTCGTGATTATAACATGTATAATTAGTCATGAGTGCTAAGAAAGTGGGATGTTTTCAAGCCCTTTGGACATCCAACTTAGCATTGTGCGAGTACCTTTAATGGAATCTCGTGTCATTTCTAGGGATCCAACATGAGATTGACACCCGTTCCACAACCAGTGGGTTTGCAAGAGTGTGAAGTAGTTGTGTTGGATATTATTAGTTTCAGAAGCAAACCCATAATTCATGAAGGCCATATATATGTAGATTAAGAAATAATAGCGACATATTTTTAGAAAAATATCAGACTCTGTTTCTAACTTACACTTGCTATTCATTCCTTTTTTTTGTTGTTTTAAAAAAAGTGAGGGAAGTAAAAAGACAAAATTGTAAACTAAAAGTGCAGCCAAAACCCTGATCAGTAGGGGACCAAGGCATCCAAAATGGAAAAATAGATAGGGATGAGCATCAGACCGGGCCGACCCGATCTGACCCATTCCTGGTTCGCATAACCCAACCCATACCTGATCCATGTAATTTACATGGGTGGGCCGGGCCTAAGATTTTGACCCAGATTTTATGTGAGTCGGGTCAGGGCCAAGGTAAACCCAGGCCCGAAAACCCAGATGCCCAGATTAGTTATATATATGTATATACATAACTTCATGTTTGTATATAATATGTTTCTTTTCTAAATGCATTTGAATATAAAGTTTTAAATTACATTTTATCTAGTGCATATTTAGTCAACTATATTAATAAGATGAAAAGAGCAATGCACTGGGGTAAATCTATGTTATGTGCCTCCATTTTGTATCCAACGTGTTTGTAAAATTTACAAAACAATATAATCTTAGATATTAGATTTATATTATTTTATATTAGATGTGTTTCAAAAATAATCTCACAAGTACATTGCTATACTTTTCATTTAAAAACATATATGCACCTTCTAATCAATGTTAATTGTAGAAATCCCATTAATGGTTGTATGGTTTTAGATATATTACATAGTTGGGATATGAATGTGATTTTGAACATGCTTGATTTAGATTACATTCTTTCCAACCATTGTATGTTATCTGGGTCAACCCGAATATGACACAAAACCCAACTCTATAATGTGGGTTGGGTATGGACCATGTTTTCAAAACATTGCCCAGGCCTAAACCCAGCCTGCAACCCAGTTAAATAAGTTGGTTTGGACATGGGCTTGCCCAAACCCAGAGTGACCAGACCGGATGCTCATCCCTAAAAATAGGGCCAGGATCAGACATCTTGAAAAAAAGCCAGGGACCAGGGACGACGAATAGCCTTGATATGTTGGATCCTAGATGGGTGATTAGATGCTCTAGAGGGGGTGAATAGAGCTGAATGCACTTAAACAAAATTCATTAGACCTTCAAGATATATCATAAGATAAGGTTGCTAAATAGGTAATTTGAGTACAACTAAAACATGCATAGCAAGGATGAGAGAGATTGAGCAAACATAAGAGGACAAGCTATTTAGAGTGGTTCCTCACTCCAAACTAGAAGTGAGTCAGTCCACTTACCTAGAGAGACCATCCTCTAGGATTTCCTAACCATTATATTCTTATATTCATTCATAAGACTTACAATACATGACCAACCAAAGGACTTACCTATCCAATATAAAGAGTCTTCAACCTTACCAAGGACCTACCCACTTTGCAAGGAGTCTTCCGCCTTCTTCCAAGGACTTACCTACTCTTGCACAAGTCTTCATCCTTGTAGGGATTACCCACTCTTCTTGGATCTTCCACCTTTGACTTCACCTTCACTCAGAGAAGCTTCCACCAAGGACTTACCCACTTGAGCAAGGAGTCTTTTGCCTTCACCAAGGGCTTACCCACTCTTGCTCCAAGTCTTTAGCCTTGATCTTCACAAAGGGATGCCTTCCCTTGTTCTTCTTCACCTCTCTTAGCTAAGAGAGAGAACCTTCATCTTCATGGTTGAAATGAGAGATAGGGAGGTGGTGGAAGTGAGAGCCTTACAAGATATACATGTAGGACTAGCTCTCTTACAGATTTCCTACTCACTCTAACGAATGTAGCAAGTGATTAAGCTTAGAGAGAGAGGATCACTCAACTATAGAATAGGAACCTCACATAGAGTTTTGCAATGAATGCTCAACCTTGGAATGAAGCCCAAGGGGTCCTATTTATAGCTGGTGTTGGTATGTATGCCCTGAGAGCCAATCATGGGATGATAGGTGGGATACATTAAGATTGATTTGATAAGCATCAAAGGAAAGCTTCTAATTCTTTCTGGTTCAGTCATATGAGATAATGATAGAACATATTGAATGTCTAGAGAATGACAATACTCAATGACGTATGCTTTTAGGTTCAGGACCTGAACGATGAGATCATATGTTTGCTAAGAGTTTGTACATTCTTATTATGTCCCTAGTCAGATGTCATTCTGGAAGATTGATAGACAACAATGACACACAAGACTAGATTGTGGTGTTGGTCGATGACAGAATCTCGTTAGTCATGATATGGAGATATCAAACCAAACACATAGGTACTTGTTAGAGAACAAGTGTACCAGACAGACCCACCGTGAGTTTGACACATGGAACCATGACATGGTAGTCACAGTCAGTTCTCACAGTAATGGTGGTGAGTGTGATTCTTTGACCTGAAATCACTACACTCAACACATGTCGTTGGGTACACTTTGACATCATCAAACGTAGTCCTGAAACATGGGTTGTTATAAAGGTGATGATTGGATGGCTTTGACACATGGGGCTTTTGAGGGGTGAGTGACAGATATGGGATTTGTCCCTCCTGAGGGAGTTTGATATCCATGGCCACTTGATGAGTAGGATTGAGATAGGCATGCACACGCATGTGTGAAACAATATGTGATATTGATGTCATACATATCCCCTCCAGTCTACTCTAAGATCAAGAAAGTGAATGAACGTTGACAGGATGACTGTTCCATGCCTTGAGTTCATTAGGGATATCAGAGACAAAGGAATTATACATTCACTGTAACACCATTCACGGATTGTAGGATTGAAAGTTGTTCTCCAACTTTCCTTTTCACTTAGGTAGCACTGATGTGCGACTAGGCACCACTCTTTGCTTGTGAAGTCATAAGTGTTATGGACTTTCACTGCTAACGTGAAATGGGCTTACAGGGTCACACACATAGGATTTAACCTGGAAGAGGAGTTTATCAACAAATTATGTTTAGATTGATTACTAAAGGAGTTTAGTAGTTCAATTAAATACTCAATCAGTTGATAACTCAATGTCATAGTGTTCAAGGTGTTGGACCTATTGATTAGAGTATCAGATTGATTGAGACTGCAATTGACTGGTTTTGTACAGTCTGCACTCCCAACCGATTGGCTCATGTGACGAACCGATCGAATCAGGTTGGTGAACCCATCGGCTCATGTGATGAACCGATCGGCTCAGGACAGGCTGAACTGATCGGCTCAGGATAGGATGAACTGACCGGTTCAAGGGTTGAACTGATCAGCTAAATTGGTCCAACCGAGCGAGTTGGGAAAGTCAGGTTGGCAAGAAATTTCTATTCATTTCACTTGTCTAATTTGATTGGAACAAGTATTATAATTTGGATCAATTCGAAACAAAAGAGGAAAAGTCAATCGAGAACTGATCTGGGGAGTGAACCGACTAGTACAAACTTGAACCGATCGGCTCAACTACCCCAACCGATCGGTTCAGGTGTGAACCGCTCGGCTCAGGTCCCCAACTAATCGGTTCAGCTAGCGTAGTTGGTTGTTTTGTAGAGAATCTCAAACCCTTCTACTTCTGCTTTAATCCCACATTGCTCGGGGTAGAGAACCATGTCCCATGACCCTCATATATATAGAGAGATATTGTGGGCTTCTCAGGAATAACAACAACTCAGAACACCAGTTGCTCTACAAAGTTGTTGTTCTCTCTGATTGTGGTAACTGAGAGAGCCTGAGCAAGTACTACCCGATAAGGGAGGCACAATAAGGGAAAAACAAATGTAGAAAGGCAACTGGTTGCATGAGAGAGTGTCTGTGACTAGTACGCTGGCAGGAGGATGTGACTCCTTTCGGTGCCTTGTGCGACAAGGCAATCGGAGTTCCAAGTGGTCCGTGTGGACTACTACAAAGGTGGGAGACTTTTGCCGCTCGGAGGACAACTGTCAATCTCGACAGTCCCGGTGAGACCAGGAGATGCACAGACACCATCCAAGACTGGAGGTGAAGACTGCACAAGCCACAAGGTAACGTCGCCGAGTAAGCCTTGGGACAAGGTATGTCTCTACAAACCATACTTCCTATTGTATAGACGTTGACGCGATTCCTTTATTCTGGGTTTGGGAGGAGAATTTTTTTTGTTTCCGCTGCCTTCTCTGTCTCCCCTAAAACCCAACAGCTGGGGATTCCTCTTAGCCTTTGGGAACACTTGAGAATGAAAACTAGCCATTTTTTGACTTACAACGGATATATTTTCACTTGTTGCAACTCCACAACGGCTAAAAGCACTTTTCTTTACTTTTTCGTACAGTGCGATCAGTCAAGTTTCTATAAGGGTAACTCGACCGATAAAATAAACGACAAAGTCGATATTCAAACCATCGGTCAAGTTTGTCCTGGAGAAACTCGATCGACCAATGAAAATTGAATTGGTCAGGTACTCCATCAGTCGAGTTCTGTGAAGTGTAAACTCAACCGATCAAAAGTCATTTTTAAGATCCAATCAGGATCGGTTGAGTTTGCAACTCACAGAACTCGACCGATGAAAAACCTGATGTGAATTTTGGAAAATGGCTTTTGAGTGCTTAAACATTCAATCTAAGTGATCCTGATTTTTTCTAAGATTAATTACAAGTCATACAATCACTACAAGTGATTTACAACATGATTCTATTAGATTTACATCATATTACAAAAACATGCACTTGTATTGACTTTAACTTGTCTTTTCTCCAATTTGATATGCGCAAGTTAGGGCATTTAGAGTGTGTCTATACCTAATCTGAAATCACTCAAGTAGAGACATTAGACACCAATATGTGGAATGGTTAGTCATCATCAAAACACGGGCTTAGTCAATTTAGACGTGAGTCCAAATTGACCTAATTGACCTTGAGTCAACATTCTCCCCCTTTTTGAAGATGACAAACCATTCCATAAATTTATTGAAAGCTTTTAAGTAAAATCATACCGTCGGAGAAACCTAGGGGTTTCAATAGGATTGAGCTCATATGCTCCCCCTCAATTGATGCACATGGAGTTCTCATACTCCCCCTTAATTGATGTTATTTCTCCTACATGGTTAGCTTTCATAACATTTATAGAATACTATGTCTTCTACTCATATATGTTCTACACATATATGTCTTCTCCCATTTACCTTCTCCCCTTTATATGGACATGCTTCTCCTCTTCATGTAAGACATGTCTTCTTCCTCTTTTGTCAAAGGAAGACATAGAAGACATACCTTTCTCCCCCTTTGTCATTTCAAAAAGTGGGGGTAGGAAGAAATTAAATAAGAAACAGCACTTGCTAAGAGAAAGGAGATAACAAAAGTTATATAATGAGAGTAGAAGAGCGCAGATAGGGGCTTGTCCAAGCATAGAAAGAAAGGCAAGTTAAAGCATGCACTTGAACAACCCAAAAAGAAAGATAAAGTACTGCATAAAAATAATAAATCGCAATTTTGAACCTCAAGATGACAAAATTTGCCTAAAAAGTGGCAGGGCTCATGGCTAGCCAATGAGTCTTTCTCAAAAGGTTGTTTTTGCATAAAAAAACACTAGTCTTGCACCAAAAACTAAAACTGGAGCAAAATCTGCATGAAGATAAAAAATACTCTAATTTCTACATACAATGTTGCTCTATGTACCCTGCATCACAATGTTATTCAAGCAACTCAAAATAGTAGATACACAATTTGAGGAACAAGCTTGAGCAAGTTTGAAACAAGATACAAGCATAGCATATAGTTGAATACCACTTGATGAACATGGCTAGAACTACATGTATATGAATTACTAGTAGATGATATCACAAGTTAGGACTACTAGTAGGATTTAGATCATAGCAAGAGATATCAAAAGATACACAAGATAAAGCATGGCTATCAGTGGATGTAGAGATATATCCTAATAAAGAGATAAGCAATTTTAGAAGCATGAAAGGATATAACTCACATACAAATATGCATCATTACCAAAAGATGATCACCACTAAGAACCTCAAGGTTGTATCAACACAAGATATACACCTATATAGATGTAGCAAGTTAGAGTACAACAGAAACAATTTTTATACACAACCAAGAGATCCAACGAGATCATCATCAAAACCTGCAAAATAACTCAAAGTAAGTAATTGCAAGATATAGACATACCAAGTTAGAGCAATTAGAAAGACAGAGTTGTAAGAAAGATAGGCAATTTAGAACATGGCAATATGCATATATAAAGGTAAGAAAGGAGTGTCAAAGAATAAGGCTATTTGTTGAGAAAATCTAGTTGAGAGGGAAATTCTCATTCAATAAGCCAAATGTATATTCTGTGCACAGTATTATCTGTCGAGTTCTGTGTATTGACAACTCGATCGATGACAGCTACTGGCAACATCCATAGGTGCCTATCGGTTGAGTTTCAAACAGGACAAACTCGACTGACAGAGCTGCTGTAAAAAAGGCACATATATATCATAAAAACATATTTAAAGGCATGCTAAAAATACAAACCATATCCAAGCATGTCTAAGCAAGTCAGTAATGCACTATAGAAGCATTAGAAACAGTTTTTGAGAAAGAGTGTGAAGAGAAACACAAAATACCACTTTTGACTCAAAAACCACATGCATAGTGCACACTAACTTGACAAAAATAAGTTAGAAATGGTTATAAGCAAGAAAACATTTACCTTTGTTCTTACCATTCCTTTTTCCATTTGTTGTCACGTACCCTCTACACATCTCACCTTTCTTCTTTCATGTGGATTGACAAGTCAATTTGCAATTCAATAGCTCAAGTCAATCCATTTGCAAGTACCTACAAGAAGAAAGATGAAGTGGTTCCCAATCATGTTTTTGGGTCCAGAGGGGTTAGCTTAGCAACCCAAGTCCTATTGCTCTTGGGTGCTTTCCTAAAAGGACAACAAGTAGAATAATGGTCAATATCATTGCAATAGTTGCATGTTCCCATAGTCTTGGAACTATAGGATTCTCCATGGAATATTGGAGGTCCTTTACCTTTGTTGTTCCTTTGACTACTATCATATCCTAAACCATGTCTACCAATTTTTTAGTAGTATGGTGTAGGATATCATTAAGGCTCTTCTTACCAACTAAGAATCTTTGCAAAGAAGATTCAAACTATGATTATCATGCATAAGAGAAGTAATAGTAAAAGACAAATGATTTATGTTATCTTTAGCATGCAAAAGATCATTTTCTAAGCAAAAAGCTTTAGTTAAATAAGAATATCTATCAATACGAAGAGCAGCTACATTATTCTCTCTACTAGTAGAACTAGAACAAGATTCATGCACATTGATTTTAGCAAGCAAGGAGGCATTTTTTGTTTCAAGCAAAGCAATCTTAGAAATATAAACACCATTTTCAGATTCTAGTTCTTGCAAAACAAAATCTTTGTCCTTGTTTTCATATTTAAGAACATTAATATCATGCATGAGAGAATCAACAATTAAAGTATGCTCTTCATTAGAACTAGGCATGAGAGGTTGAGCTTCTAGAAATATAATATTATCAAGCAAACTAGCATTTTTAAGTTTAAGAGAGTCTACTTGGATAAGACAAGCATTTTTGTCATCAAACAAGCAAGAATTAGCATGTTCAAGATCATTTAATTCTACATGCAAACTATCAACAATTCTAGCAAGCTTTTTCTTTTTCCTTTTATAAGACTTAAGAGAGGCACAAGTATCATGAATAATAGCAATCAAAGATTCTTTATCTAAAGAGTTTAGATTTACCTCACTTGAGTCCTTACTTGTTGATGCCATAAGAGCAAAATGGCATTCTCCTTCATCACTAGATCTTGAGCTTGATCCTTCACTTGAGCTTGAGTTGGAGGAGTCACTTGAGCTTGAGTTGCACTTATCTTCTCTTTTCTTGTAATGATGGGTCTTTATAACTTGTGGGTAATCTATCTTGAAGTGACCCTTCTTTCCACACTTGATGTGGACTTCAATCCGTAATTCACGAAGTAAACTCAGCGGAAGCGATTGATTAACTGGCAGCGGAATACGAAAAATCACTAGAAATTAAATTTTTTAAGAAAAGATCTTTAAATCATAAAACTCATTTATAAGAAACAAAATAAGCAGTTTACATCATATTTTAACATTACATCTCTGTTAAATCACCTTTCGAATGATTATATACATGCAAATACAACATCTCGAGGTTTAAAACCAAAATCTTAGACCTACTGACTCCTAGGACCTGAGAGTACAGAGACGACATAAGACAAACTAACTATAGGACTTAACAATCAGTATCTCCACCTGAGATTCACTGCTACCCTTGGTGTTTTTGTTGCTGATATTGCTCACCCGCAGATTGGTTCCTTCGTCCTCGACGTCCACCTAAAAAGTTGAAATCTACGGGGTGAGACAATTTTAAATAATTGTCCCAGCGAGAGTTATAACTCTCCGCCAGAAGCTTTATTATAGCAAGGAATGAATAACATAAGCAAGGTAATTGAAATCATTCAACAACAGTTTTGATATTTAAGTAAAGCAACTTCATTAAGGAATATGAAGAACATGTATGCTAGATACTTGAATAGGATATTAATATAAACAATGTAACATCAGTCATTGTTTCTCATAGTTCAATCCTAACAGATATACTACGCAGCTGATTATGTTTTACAAACATTATTCTTATGCCCTACGGAGATGAGGTATACCGCTTATACTCCAACCGATCACTACTAAGTCACATCGGTATCATACATAGGTCATCAAAAGAGCCGAATTCTTATGACCTCATCTTCCTCAGTCAGTGTGAGGATCAACATGCAGGACATCTCGTGTCTCTGCTACTATAGCTTACCAGGGTATTCTGGCACTTCACTATTAGAGTCACAGTGGCATTCTGTACTCTCTTCGCCATCGAAAGATCTCTTGTTTATCTCTCATCGATGCAGCATTAAAGATTTCCTTGGGAGAATAGTGGAACATCACCCCGGCATAAACACATAGTGAAGGGTTGATGGATTAAGGTACATCTACATCAATTCCTACACTAGGACGTAAGGATATTTGCGTCCATAATCCCCCACATACTCATTAGTATGTGATCCAGGAGTTCCCTTAGGAAAACATGTTTCACCATCATTTAGTTGTTGACAATGATGGATCTATGATCAGGGCTTTACATGGTACGATTATACTTGATTAATTAGGTACATTTTAGTATTCTTTTAGCATCAAACATGTTTCCAAGCATCAAGTATTAAACATTGCTATAACAGAAGAATACTAAATGTATCAAGTTTAACTCACATCAGTTATCAAATGGATATCAATTCTTAATCATTCCATTACTATGATTCAAGATTAGGGGTGTTCAAACCCTTAGATCATCACAAGTCATCTAATCAGCATGACCTTGATGTTACTCATGGCTCTTACATCCCATTAATCTCATATGATGCCACTTAACTTAGGCAACATAACATACATCACTATTCATAAAGCCTACGACATGCTTTCAATGAATATAATATCATAACCCTTACCTGGTTATGATTATTCTCTTATAAGAACCTGCATGATCAATTCAACTAATAATAATAAACAATTCATTTCTAGATCAGCAATTTATAAAGCAGGAATAACCTTTTCAAATCAAGGGTTGTACCTTCATGCCTTCACTCAAGGCTAGGTTCCCTTAATAACATCAGTTAGGGTTATTCAATCTCTTTCATTATTATTAGGAATAATGATTCTTCATCTCATACCTTAATTATAAATATTCATGCTTAAAAGCATAACCTAGAATTAGGGTTTATTGTACATTTCATCACCTCACCCTTAATTAGGGTTTATTATTCCCATTACATGTATTTACCCTAGAATTAGGGTTTACTATTCACTTCATGGTGAATTGAGCTCATAACATCACCATGTATGAAATTATCATCATTGATGACTTAAAATTAGATTAGGATTCATCAATTATCATAATTAGGGTTTCCATGATCTCTCCTTGATGGATCATACCCTAATCATGTATATTCGTTCATATTGAAGGTATTTTATTTGACTTTCATTTATATTAGGAGTCTTCTCTATCCTCTCACTAATAGATGGTGATTACATCACTCTAGATTAGGTTAGGTCAAGACAACTTTGATTAACATAAGTTAAGTCACCTCTATCATATTATTAGGGTTTGCTTAATCAAGGGGATGTTGTCTACTTGAACCCTTCAAAGGTACATTGGTAATGTTCACCATTAACCATAGCATGAGTCAATCTACTAATTACTTAACCCCTTAATGTCTTTAGGTATCATTAGGATTTGAGTTAATCAACCATTGAACCATCTAAGCCTTCAAGGCATTGAACAATCTTAACTCTAAAAGTCCCCAAACGGTTTCACACTTCAACCTCCAAACGGTTTTGAAATCGCATGAAGGGGTTGACCGTTTGGAACCTTTGACCAGCAAGGCCGTATGGACATGTTCACCCTCAAGACCGTTTGACCTTAAACGGTCTTGAAACCATTTGATCATGTTGACCGTTTGGACATGGTTGACTTTGAAACTGTTTGAACACATCACCCTTGAAACTGCATGACTTTAAATGGTTTGAAATCACATGGATCCAAATGGTTTTGAAATTGTTTGGTCCAAAAGGGTCTTGAGACCGTTTGGATTCAAACGGTCTTAAGACCATTTGATCCAAAGACCTCAAAACCGCATGGACCTAAAAAGTGCATCAACACTTGCAAATGATTAGGGTATTCGATGTTGAACCCCTTAATTGATCATATCAAGGTTAACCACTTATCAATTGAGCCAATTAGGTTTATCCTTAACCAATTTGACACTCAATTGACCCTCAATTGATAGCCAATTAGGGTTGGAACCAATTGAATTAGGGTTTATAACCGATTAACCATCAACATTGATCAACATGAGTCTAATTGAAGTTGAACCCATCAATTGTCACCCAATTGGGCCATGACTTGACCCAAACAGTATTGAGATCGTTTGGACATCCTCCAAACGGTCTTGAGACAGTTTGACCAAAGTCACACCAAAAACTAAGTCCATTAGTTAAGGGTTGAACCCTAATTAAGTCACAAATCAGCACTTTTGATTAATTCAACAACCTATTGTGATTAGACCTTCAATTGATCAAATTATCTTAACCCTAGACCTCCAAACGGTCTTGGGTGATCACAAAACGGTCTTGAGACCGTTTGGGTGATCCCCAAATGGTTTTGAAACCGTTTGGGCCACTCAACCCAAACTTCAACACAATTGGTCCTCGAAATCAGCAATTTAACCCGATTAGGGTTTAGATGATTAAAGTGCCTTCAACTTGGGATTTACTTGCAATTAGATGATGATTCTTTGTATATGATTAATTCATAATGTGTCCAGAAGACCTATAAACGGTCAACACATGTTCAAACCTCCCAAATGGTCTTAGAGACCGTTTGATTCTAAACGGTCTTGCAAACCGCATGGAATCAAACAGTTTTGAAACCATTTGTTTTCAAACGGTTATGCAAACCGTTTAGACCAAAGGTGCAAGATAGTTTGGTAAATTAAGATAAGGATTAACTTTGGAATTAACACCCATAATCTCCTAACCCAAGATTAAGGTCTGTTCTTCACAGTTTTGTTTGCAAAAATGCAAGGGAAGGTAGGGAAAAGAAGAACAAACTACTATTTGTAAGAAAGAAGATATGCATAACAAAGCATAAGGGTTTAGAGTTATAAAACCCACCTTAAGGTCGGTCCTAGAACTCCAAGCTTTCAAGATTCTAAGCCTTTAATGGCGTCTTGAGCTCCACAGGTCGGCCAAGGTCGTTTCTCCAAGAATTGGTTGGGAAAGGACGGCTAAAAAGGAAAGAACTAAGTAAGAAAACCATAAAACCAACCTTGCAACCTAACTTCCTCCATGAATCCGAGCAAGATGATGATCAAAGCTTACCTGAAAATCCTTATCCGTTCTCCTCTGCTTCATATCTCTGCCTTAGTCGGTCCAAGCAAGGGGATAAGTGAGGAAGTGAAGGAAACGGTTCCTTGGTTTGCAAAGAAAGGTGTATATGTATTTTGGGTAAAACTTCATCATAAGGACAACTAGTTTCTTGATTTCTTATCTAGGTCATTCCCTTCTTCTAAGCCACGTTTCTCCTCTTCATACTTAAACAAAACTCATCTTAATCCCAAGGTCTAAAGGAAAAGAAAGCTAATATCAATACTAGGTTGCACATATAAAAGGGTTATTATACTTATAACTTGATTATTTAATTACAAGGGTGTTCCCTCTTATATGATTATTCAAATGAAGCGCCCCTTCATCATTTTTATTCTGGTTAATGCCAAGAGCTATAAAAGATATTCTAGAAGGTGTATTTTACATGTTGCATCCTATATTTTGGGTAAATTGCACTTTACACCAAAACTAGGGTTTAAAGCACAATGATTGCTCCACAAGTTGCATCTAGGTGCCCAAGCTTGGAGAATCCATCATGCTTCATCATATTCACTCATATGATGTCTCATCATCATAGGAACATCTAGATATGTGAAATTTGCAAGTTAACCCCTCTAATTGGGTAATTTGCACATAGGTCCCTGTATTACAAAACAATATTACAACATTGTTAAAAAAGGACAGAAAAAGAAATATATGTTCCTCAGAAGCTTTAATTACATACCAGGAGATAATCACAAGCATCTAATTACATAATTAAGCAAAACATCTAGGGTTAGCTCATAACCCAGGTCAGGGATGTTACACTTGAGGCACCAGATGGAGGAGGACTTGCCTTTGTAGAGTTTACCCTTGGAGTACATGACATCTTCTTTAACTTGAGATGATGGAGAAGTTTGTCCCATGATAGCTTCAATTTGAGCCTTCATTTCAGCCTTCTTCATTCTCTTTAGCTCTTTCTTATCTTGTCTGTCAACTTCTTCTCTTTTGTCAAGTGTATCTTCATGTGCTTGTAGATTTCCAATGAGCTCTTCAATAGGGATATCCTTAAGAGACCTTACTTCTTCAATGGAAGTCACCTTGGGTTCCCATCTCTTGGGAAGAGTTCTAAGGATCTTTGAGTTGATCTCCCCACTAGACATAGGATGACCTAGAATAGCAAGGCCACTCACAATGGTGTTGATCCTTGAGTACATATTGGCTATCCTCTCCTCCTTTCCCATCTTGAAGTTCTCAAGCAGCCCTTTGAGTATATAGACTTTGCTTTCCTTCACTTGATCTGTCCCTTCATAAGTGATGCATAGCTTTCTCCATACCTCATAGGCTGTTTCACATGAAGAAATCCTGCTGAACTCAGTGGGGGTCATGGAGGCATATATGATGTGCATGGCTCTAGCATTCAAGGTTGCTTTCTTCAAGGTAGCTTCATCCCATTCTTCAATCTTTGTCTTTGGTAGCTTATATGGGTTGTTCACCATTTGCCACATCTCAAGACTTGATCCTTAGATGTAGAATTGAAGCCTTCTTCTCTAATAGAGGAAATTGCTCCCATCAAAGATTGGTAGGCTGATCAAGTATCTCCCTCCTTAGTAGTCACCCATCTTCTCCTACTTGTAGAAGTATGCTTGGAGAAGCCCGTTTTGATACCAATTGTTAGATCCTAGATGGGTGATTAGATGCTCTAGAGGGGGGTGAATAGAGCTGAATGCACTTAAACAAAATTCATTAAAACTTCAAGATATATCATAAGATAAGGTTGCTAAATAGGTAATTTGAGGGCAACTAAAACATGCATAGCAAGGATGAGAGAGATTGAGAAAACATAAGAGGAAAATCTATTTAGAGTGGTTCCTCACTTCAAACTAGAAGTGAGTCAATCTACTTACCTAGAGAGGTCAGCCTCTAGGATTTCCTAACCATTACATTCTTATATTCATTCATAAGACTTACAATACATGACCAACCAAAGGACTTACCTATCCAATACAAAGAGTCTTCAACCTTACTAAGGACCTACCCACTTTGTAAGGAGTCTTCCGCCTTCTTCCAAGGACTTACCTACTCTTACACAAGTCTTTAGCCTTGCAGGGATTACCCACTCTTCTTGGAACTTCCGCCTTTGACTTCACCTTCACTCGGAGAAGCTTCCACCAAGGACTTACTTACTTGAGTAAGGAGTCTTCTGCCTTCACAAAGAGCTTACCCACTCTTGCTCCAACTCTTCAGCCTTGATCTTCACTAAGGGACACCTTCCCTTGTTCTTTTTCACCTCTCTTAACTAAGAGAGAGAACCTTCATCTTCATGGTTGAAATGAGAGATAGGGAGGTGGTGGAAATGAGAGCCTCACAAAATATACATGTAGGACTAGCTATCTTACAGATTTCCTACTCACTCTAATGAATGTAGCAAGTAATTAAGCTTAGAGAGAGAGAGAAGCACTCAACTATAGAATAGGAGCCTCACATAGAGTTTTGTAATGAATGCTCAACCTTGTAATGAAGCCCAAGGGGTCGTATTTATAGCTGGGGATGCCTCTTAGGCTTTGGGAACACTTGAGAACGAAAGCTAGCCATTTTGTGGCTTGTAACAGATATATTTTCACTTGTTGCAACTCCACAACGGCTAGAAGCACTTTTCTGCACTTTTCTGTGCAGTGTGATCGATCGAGTTTCTATAAGTGTAACTCGACCGATAGAGTAAAAGACAAAGCCGATATTCAGACCATCGGTAGAGTTTGTCTTGGAGAAACTCGACCGACCAATGAAAATCGAATTGGTTAGGTACTCCATCGGTCGAGTTCTGTGAAGTGTAAACTTGACCGATCAAAAGTCATTTTCAAGATCCAATCAGGATTGGTCGAGTTTGCAACTCACATAACTCGACCGATGAACAACCTGATGTGAATTTTAGAAAATGGCTTTTGAGTGCTTAAACATTCGATCTAAGTGCTCCTAATTTTTTCTAAGCTTAATTACAAGTCATACAATCATTACAAGTGATTTACAACATGATTCTAATGGATTTACATCATATTACAAAAACGTACACTTGTATTGACTTTGACTTGTCTTTTCTCCAATTTGATATGCACAAGTTAGGGCATTTGGAGTGTGTCTATACCTAATATGAAATCACTCAAGTAGAGACATTAGACACCAATGTGTGGAATGGTTAGTCATCATCAACACACAGATTTAGTCAATTTAGACGTGAGTCAACATTGACCTAATTGACCTTGAGTCAACATGATCCTCATGCTCAGAGCGGACAGATCATGGTGATTGCCACTCTGTTCCCACCGTGCCAAAGAAGAAGAGAAAACAACAACAAGAAACATCTAAAGAAAAAGCTAAGGATGCTCGATCCTCAAAATGAAATAGTAGGAGTTTGACTCAGACCGAGTTAGCTTTCCTCTCCAGCGGAGTCGCCAGTCTGTCACACCCTTCCCAAAAAAGGAGAAAAAGAGAGATATTTGGGAAATAAATCTCTATTCTTTTTCGGTAGTTAAACATCACATAAAAAAACCTTGTTGGGATTCGCCACCATGTTTTGTGCAAAATGAGGAAAAATGTGTGTTGATGAAGACACAAGAGGATTCTGAGCGATTATCCTTACTGGATAAAAAATAAGAATTAAAAAGTAAACTAGTGATTGTATTTAGCGATTTACTTAGGAGCAGGGAAGGATTGACACCCCACCTCACCTGGTAAATTGGTATCAAGCGCCGTAATGTGATGAAAGATTGGGCGATTTAAGATTCATAAAATTAATGAAACAAAGCAAGATAAAAAATGTTTTCTTGATGTGGGTGGACTTTTAGGGATAGATATATTCATGTCTTTCTCTTCATTCTCCTGAAAGTTCTAACTTTTATATGTGTTGTGGTCCTAATCACCTTAGGACCTCCCACGATGGGGATCCATCAACGATGACCAACACTGATGCACATGATATTAGAGGATGACTAATAGAGATTTGTTTGTAGAAACTAGATCTCAATTTTCAGAAATAATAAAAAAGAATGACAACTGTAAGAGAAACAAAGCAGTTATAGCAGATAATAGATTTGATGCAACAATAAATCAAGTGCGACAATCATGGATTAGATAGAAACATATATAAGATTCAATAGCTAGGTTAAATAATTAGAATAATTCACCATTCTACAAATCTAGCAAAACAAATTGTGTAGAGGAAAGATCCTCTGATCACAGAAAATACAAAAATAAAGAGAGAGATAGACATTTCCCTGGCTTCAGGAGAGACGAGAGGGCCCTGGAAAATGTTGGGTATGAGGGTCTATTTATAGTCCAAGATTAAAGTTCGAGATCTTGGACATAATCTTCTGGAAGAGGTGGTGGATCGTGCTGATGCATCAGACATGACACATGGATTGAGGTGATCCACCCACGTGGCACTGAGAGATTGCTTTGATCTGCCTAGTGTCCCAGGAAAAAAAAGAATTTTCTCATTTTACCAGTAATTTTAAGAATATTCTGGTAAAAATAAAAAAACTTGCACGGAAAAATAAGTCAGAGTAATCTTTCAGATTTATTGGAAAAATATAATTGCAAGAGATTATTTAATCTAGATAATTTAACTGGGTAATTTTGAAAAGATAGCCTATTTAAGACATAATTGAAAAATAATTGCACTTTCAATCTAAAAGAAGGTTCCTTTGCAGAAAAATCTGAACTGGGTGAAAGTAGACAAAAAGGATATTTTAAATAGGTGGAAAAAGTGGGAATTGGATAGGATGTGAAACAAATTCCATTATTAGCTAGATAATTGACATAAACTGTGAATTTCTGCCGAATGAGCAAAAATGGGGGTGTCAACACTTTTCTTTTTAGCGATGTTATTTCTCCCTAACACTATGTCCGATATAAAATTGGTAGAAACTGATTCAACATATGTCTTTTCCTTTCTGTTTGCAATGTAATTTCCTAATAACTACTATCTTATATTTTTCTTCTTTGGCTAGATGAGGTGATTCATTTTTTCACTCACAGAAATGCATGGAATATGCCTAATATACCTTAACATCAAAACGTGCAAAATAGTGTTTGAAGATCGCACCAAAATGAAGTCAACTCAGTTTGGATGAGATTGGTTAAAAAACTATATATGGACCAAACACTCACCGTCTGGAATAAAATAATTTATCAGATTTGAGCTTATTGGATGAAAAAAATTAGGAATGAGTATCGAGCTTAGTCTATTCACGTCCCTATCCTCATAATCCAACTCAGATCCAATTATATTGTGATGTGGATGATAAAGGGTTCATGTAAATGAAACTCAAAAGCACATACATCCAGGCGCATTACATACAAAATTTCCAAATTTGTGTTTTATCTAAAATATATATGGTCGGTCATATGTATTAATAAGGCTAAAAGGATAGAGTACCCAAGTACATGTAAGTTATATATAAGCGATTTTTTGTTTTGTCTATTTATAATAATATACAATATAATTCAACCTTATAGATGAGATGACAATAATTGCGTTAACTGTGCTTAAAAAACATCTCACCTAGACAACTTGGAACAGTATGGAATGTTTATTGGAATAAAATGTGTACTTAATCAATGACAAGTCTCATAAATTTCATAAATGAATAGACAATTTATTATTGTATCTCAAAAATTAATATGGTGCGATAACATACCCAATCTAGACAATAATCCTTTAGCCATGTAGTCACAATTAATTAACTAGTTATAAGTCGATTAGTTTTATGCCAAGTATGTTTATGTTACACATATTGGTTGGTACACATTTCTAAATTCTATCAGTAGATAAACATTTATATATGCCTGAAAATATCTTCATTTTATTGTGTTACTAAGATTGGTCAGAACCTAGTTTGAAACCCAAATTTATTATGTGTGATGAACACATGTCAAGACTTCCAAACATTATCGTGGTTAAAACCGACTCACAACTCGTTTCACAATTTCAATTGGGCATGTACTTGGCAAAATCTAGTATATCCGGAACGATACTCGTCCCTAGACAAAACTAATACGACGTTAATTGATATACATGGCAAACCAAATAGTCAGTGCATTTGTGTTGACGTTGATGCGATATAACTATATTAACATTAATAACATTGGCAATTATGTATATATTATATTGTATTACGTTGCGAAACTAATGTCTAAATATAATTTGTAATATTTATAGGCCCCGTTGTTTCACTGGTCTAGCACTAGCACGGCAAGCAGACAGGCGTGGTAAACTATTTGTTGTTTGTTATTACGTTTGAATACAAACAAGTCGCCGCACGGTTTAGGGCTAGTTTGGTTGCGGTAACTTCAACCCGCACTGCGGCTTATAACATAGGAATTGAAAAATGACAAGTTGGAACAGAATTGAATTTATTTGGTTGCAAGCTGATGAATTTGGTTGGTTTCACATGATTTCGTTTGGTATTATGTTGTTGCTGCATGTCCAAAGCATACTGCGTACAGCTGTTTGTACGGCTGGTTGGTAGGTCGCTGTGTTGGAAGTTGGCGGAAAACCAACCACGCAGTGATCAGGAGCAGTTAGTTTTCCAGACATATATATACATCCGGTGAAGATTGAGTAGTTCGATTTTCCACTGCGAGTTGCATCTGCAAGAAACCAAACTAACGAATTGCAAGCTTTTGCGTAGTTGCTAACTCATCCACTTTATTTTTGGTACAACCAAACGGGCCCTTAGTTAATCAAATAATTTGCAGGTAACGTGTCGCCTGAAATTCCAGCGGCACATAACTAGTTCACTTACCGTGGCTGTCAATTTACCACTAAATCCCTCTAACAAATTTCTCAATACATAACAAAGGGTATAATAGACTTTGTCTAGACAGAAGAGAATTATTTACTTGTATATCAAACACCGGACATCTTACTCTCAACTCAAGTTTATTTGTCGTTGTCTCAAACAATGATCTCATACAAAGATAACATACTACTAGTTAATTTATTTGTGACAACTTTATTGTGACTGTACCAAACATAGCCATAATCCTCTATCTGGTCCACATTCTGAAGCGAAGACAGAGAATTTATGAACCAAAAACTGGGCCAAGCTTGTAATTACTCGGCTTAAATGATTTTTCACCTTGCTGGTTCACTGGCATGATTGCCCGCAGGCCCCAACCACGGTAATTTTACGTTCCGCTCCCACAGCTCACCATCTGCCCGTCCCGTACGTAAAACCTAACCGGTTCCTTTGTTCGCCACTCGCCGGGCGGTGCTTTTGGGCATTTCATGTTTTGGTCCCGCCGATATTGCCACTTCAGTTATCCCCAGAGTCGTGACCATCCCCTGACCTCACCTTCTTCCTTCTCGCGGCGGCTCCCTCGCTCAGGGTACCCCGCGCTAGTTTGGAGGTGCTGCTGAAGGAAGAGAAAGGATACCTGGGCAAGGCAGCAGCGGCGCCGGGAACGGAGCCATGAGTATGTGGAATTATGTTGTGACGGCTCACAAGCCGACCAATGTCACTCATTCGCGGGTTGGCAATTTCACCAGCCCGCAGGAGCTAAACCTCATCATCGCGTAAGTCTGCTCTGCTTGTTTGAAATATTGTTTTTTCTATTTGTTCTGCGATCAATCAGCAAAACCCACAACATCCCCGTCCCTCATTTCGATTGCTGCCCCTCGCTTGTAACGAGCATTCCAGTAGCCAAACGAGTCGTTGTATTGTCAGGCCACAAGTCGATCGAGCAATGAAATATTTATACTGAAGTGATCGGAAGGAAAACTTTCTTAAGGGTGAAGGGTATGCTATTGTTATGGCAGGCGCCACCCTCCATCCCCGCTCCCGCACACAACACACAAAGACATTCTTTTGTGAAAATGTAACCTGTAGTTCAATATATTCTCGTTGTTTTTGATTCAAGAAAGTTAACCAGTCTTAAAATAGCTACCCTAGGTTCCCCTTACAACACACACAATAAGCCGTTTTCGTGGAACAATTATAGTTGAACTCGGTTACGGTTGTATCGATTGAATGATCAGTAATGGTATACTTACAAGCAATTACCTTTCTGTCAATTGGATGGTTGGTAATGGTATATACTCAATTACCGCCTGTCTTCTTTTATAACCACCAAGAGTGTCATAGCATCGTCAGTGCATATTTCCAAGCATTTTTCTGGATTGTTTCTGTAGTATTAGTAGATCACTGCTCCTAATTTGGTTATTACTACAATCCTGTTTTCACAAGTCTGTAATTTATACATTAGAATTTTTTGATAAAGCTCGATATCTGTGTTTTTTTATTGTATAGATGTTGTTTTCAAAGCCCTACGTTTGGAAATAGAAACTTTGATTTTTTTTTTCTCACTGAAATTCTTTCTATTTTCAGGAAATGCACTCGAATTGAAATTCATCTCCTTACCCCTCACGGATTGCAGGTGTTTCCCTCTCTTTTTTCTTTACTATCCCTATATCCTTAATATTGGTATGGATGCCTCTTTAAATTCAAATTCTCGTATATTCATTAGAGTTTCAGAATACAACACTTATCCTAGACACCTATCATGGTCTACCATTTATTATCATGAGATTGATTGATTGACCAAAACTCTTTTGATTGAATCACTTTTTGGTGTTGCATGATTGTGTTTCTTTGTAAGGGTGAAGCACAATAGTTAAAAGTGCTGTTTAACTTTTGCAGCCGATGGTTGATGTTCCGATATATGGAAGAATTGCAACACTTGAACTCTTTCGTCCTCATGTAAGTAAGATCAAGCAATTTTTTCATTATCACCACTTTTAAAGATCCCTTTGATAAAAATAATCTTTATTAATCAAGACTCCTCAATTTTTCTCCCTTCTCTATAATTTATATTCAGGGCGAATCACAAGATTTTTTATTTATTGCCACTGAGAGATACAAGTTTTGTGTTCTTCAATGGGATGCAGAAGCATCGGAGCTGGTGACTAGGTAAATGCAAAAGACTCCACACTTTTCTTTACATCTTATTGACACATTCGAGTAGCATTATACATTTACAATACACGTGTGGTGAGCTATTACATTGTTTCATGAGTTAGGCATTTTATGAATCGAAAATGGTATTGTCATGCGCAACAATGCGTTTGATGCGCTGGGGGAGTGATTTTGTGGGAGTTTGAGAAGTGTTTTGGGGGGGATGTGGTTTTGCAGGTGACGTGGCATGGGTAGTTATTGGTTGGCATGTGGGTTGGCGTGAGTGGTAAGTGGAGAGAGAATGAGTGGCAAATGGAGAAAGAGGGGGAGAGCAAGTGGACCCCTCATTTTTTAGGGAGAAAAAAAATCAAGGAGGGAACTAAAGGGAGGAGAGGAGGGAAGTAATATAGGGGAGAGGAGTGAAGTGAATAGGAAACAATAAAGGAGAGGAGGGAAATAATAGGAAGTGAGGAGGAAAGTAGTTAGGGAGAGGACAAAAGTGAAGATGGAAGTGATGAGCGAGATGAGAGAAGTGAGGAGGGAAGTGCTGAGGGGAGACGACATAAGTGAGGAAGTGATGTAGTGAGAGAAGAGAAGCGAGGAGGGAAGTAATGGAAGAGAGGTGACAAGTGAGGAGGGATGGAATATAAGGAGAGAAGTGAGGAGGGAAGTAATGGAAGAGAGGGAAGCAATAGGAAAATGATGTCAGGAGATGAGAGAAGTGAGATAGGGAGAGAAGAGAAGTGAGGGAAGTAATTGGAGAGCCATGGGAAGTAAGGAGGGAAGTAATGGAACGAAGGGGAGAAGTGAGGTAAGTAATGGAAGAGAGGAGGAAAGTGAGGTAGGAAGTGATGATGGGAGAGGCAAATTTGGTATGTCTAGCTTGAAGACACGCTGTGGTAAGCAAGCATCCATACTGGTGGTGTTGGTCATGCAATTGGTTATTTAGATTCTCTTGTTAATTATGTTGCTACTTACTATTCTTGTTGATGTTCACTTTGTAACTCGACGTCAAGGTTGGCTTGATGTTGCAAAATCAAATCTAGTCGCCGAATGACCTTTGCGAGTTGTTTATCCATGTTGGTATTGAAAGGGTGGACTACTTGTCTACGTGGTGGTGGATGACCAACAACAACCATAGAGGGGTCTCACTCAATATCACATCACTGGAGAAATTGTTGCATGATTAGATGGTCGATAACAAGAACGGTTTGGGTCTATAAGTAGTAACAATCAAACTTGCCGGTGAGGACCCACCTTGGGGGGTATCAAATTGCATGAATTGTTGGGAGCTAGGGAAGTTGCAGATGTGGATAACTTCGCAACAATCGCACTCCTAGGTCCTTGACCAGGGGTGCTGGCCCTAGGAGTTGTTAGGGGAAGGACGATGGGCCCTTGTGGTTTTGAAGGTTAAGTTACTAGATGTAGTCGAGGCAGGAGCAGTTGATGATGACTGGCTAAGCGGTGCTTGCCCTTCCTACAGTTAGGCGAGGATCAGCTGCTGCAGTTGCGTGGTGACCCTTAGGCCCTTGGCCACTACACTTGGAAGAGCCACTTGGGTCTATTTGATTAGGATAACCACTGCTTGTGCCTCATTTGGGAGAGGGCGGGCCTGGGAACACTGCGAAAGAGGGCAATTGTGTCATACAAGCCGATTGGCAATACTAACGACCTGCAACTAGTGGGCTGACAATGACGTCACTGACTCACTGGGTTGGTAATACTAATGGCCTGGAAGTGGGCTGACAACGTCACCTTGCAAGGTATGTTGGCGGTAGCTCCCTGAGGCTCAAGAAAAGGGAGGGGAAAACATGCCGTGGTGTTGGTAGAAACTGTTCACGGAGAAGAGTAAAGACACAAAGAACAAAGGAGGATATGGGCAAGGTATATGGAGTGAAAAGACACAACGAACAAAGGAGGATATGAGCAAGGTATACGGAGTGAATAGTAAATTAACTTCTATGGTTCACACTGTATATAATAGGTAGAAAGGGAACAAGTAGAGAGAAGATGTAGAGTGGGGGAGGACCTAACTCTGTGTAAGGGTTTAGGTTTTGATAGCAATTGATGATGCACATATTATGTGATGGAGAAGGAACTGGAAACAATAAACACTGCTTTACTTCAAACCTAATTCACCTTTCCAAACAACACCCCCATGTTGTGTATTTATAACAATTGCTTAAAACCCTAATGACTCTAGGTCATTGTGAGAATTACCAAACTAGTAGTAACAAAGTTAAATAAACAACTAAAATCTGAAAACTTATAAATAAGTCCTAAATTGGAAAACTTACAAGCTAAAATATGCAATCAAACAAGTTGGGTTTTCTCGGTTGTGTCTGGACCTGAACACGAGCCAAATGACACTGTCGTATTGCATCAAACATCCTAACAACAGGGCACAAAGACAAGGGTGAATGAAGCTTCTCCATCATTGCTCCTACACGAGATGTAATGTAATCTAACATCTCTACTTTCTTGGGTGAGCAATTACATACTATTGATAGCAATAGCATCAATTAAGAAATAGTGCCTCAAAACTGTAATTGTTACAAAGCCACCTTCCACTTCTCTCCCCCCTTCATGTATTCCAATTTTGCTTCCCGTCGCCAGCTACAAGACGCAACTGGTAGCTAGGGCTAGGGGCAATACAGAAAAGAAAGTGGGGGTAGAAAGGGCGACTTGTGTTACTGGAGGAGAATTGTAAGGTGGTCTCGGAGGTGACTGCATCTTCTGCTCTTCTAGGGAAGTGGCGGCACAGGAGAAACAGTGGTGCATACTAACAACAAAGGCACAATCACTTCTCTTGTTCTGCTTTTTGTCTTTCACCTCCCTTCCAAATCTGCCTGCTGCCCCTTACAGAACCAACAGGGGCAGCAAACACATTGCTGTATTACATTAGGTTGTTTCATTTGTGAGTTCAATCCCACTAGTGTCAGTGTTAGGTAGACAGCAATGCCAACTAGGCATATTTTAACTGATGCTATAAATGTTAGACAAGGCCAGGGATAACACAGATAACATCATTGTTATAATAATAATCAATCATCATCATCATCATCAACCCAGACCATGTTGGGGTTGCTACATAGATCCTTACTTTCTATTCTGTTCTTTTTTTAAGTCACATTTTCATTGAACTGTAACAAATCCTAAATTCCAGATTTGTTCTGATTAGCTCTCCCCATGTTGAAGTAGGCCTTACTCCCTCCGATAACTTATTCAATTTAATATGTTACGTTGATCTTGTGTATTTGTTAGTCTAAGGAGTACATGTGCAAATCATCTAAGACAGCTCTTATAGTTTGTCCTCATTGCTTACTGTTCAGGTCCTTAACAATACTCTTTATATTGGACTCTCTCCATTAATTTGCTTCTGACAGTGTAATAGTTTAGTTACACTTGACTAGCCTGTCAGATCATCAACCTTCCATAGAAATCTGGAATAATAGTTGCAATGGCTTTTAATTGAGAGAAGTTTGCCGAGTCAGGTAGCTTTGCTGTGGTTATTATTTGGAATATATAATTAAAATAGCGATTGCCAAATAATTGGAGTCCTAATGCTATCATCCTATCACCTTAGTTATCAAGGCAGATGCCTAGGCGCTCCATGGGGATTCTAATACTAGGCGCCTAGAATCTTCATGAGAATTGGGCGCGCTGGGCGTACTAGGCTGTCTAAGCAGACGCCTAGGTGGTCTGGGCAGACAGTCTAGGTGTTGATGGATCGAGTTTTCATTTCTTTTTCATTCATGTCAGATCATCCTTAGTCTTGCTAGTAGCTTATACTGCTGTGTTGGCTTTTCTCCTTTTTTTTGTCATCTTCCTCCTATGTCTCCTCTTACTCACTTTCTCATCCATTTCTTTCTACATTTTCTTCATTTTTTTCTTCCCGTACTGCTGCTACAGCCTCCTTTTCCATATCCTTTTTTTCTACAATCTTGCTTTGCTCTTCTACATGTTCTGCTCTTGCTGCTGCTGCTGTGATTTTTGCTTCTTACTTTTCCGTCCTCCATCTCTTTCTCCTGCTGCCGCACAACCTCCATTTTGCTTCTTTCTAAAAGTTCCGTTTTCTTCTAATCCTCTTTTACATCACCTGTACTTCGTAATGTAGTTGATGTTTTTACCATCGGTTTTCCTCTTTTATATCACCTGTTCCTTGAGATGTTGCTACTGTTGTTAATATTTCTTTTCTTTTCTTTCCCATCCTCCATTTGGACTCTACTTAGCTACAACCTCTCCCCATCCTCTTTTTTCTCTTTCCTGTTATATTTTATTTCTTTTCTACATCTTCTGCTTCAATAACGCTGCAGACTTCTGATATTACTTCCCTTTTTCTTCTTCCTACTCCCATCTCCTCCTCCTGCTGTCATAGCCTCATTATGCCCTCTATTTTTATGTTTCCTTTATAGTATTGTATGTAGCACATATGTATAAGAAGCAAATTAACATACTGGTAAAAAAAACGAAAACAAAAAAACTCAGAAAAGCCTAGGGCGCCCCTTGGGACATGCTGACCACATAGCCACCTTGAAAATGATGCCTACCACTAATGACTAGGTTGTATGCTGGTAAAGAAAGGGCTTTAGTGATAAGGTTGTGTGCCGAAAAAAGACCTTATTGATTAGAATACCTAAGTCGCACGGATTAACAATGAACGGAGTATTACTCAATATTGTTCCAGTGACTCACTTAACTTGGAATGGTAATGTATCCAAAATCTGATTTTTATCACAGTTCTTCATTTTCTTACCTCTTTTTTGATTTCTGTTGCTGTTTAAGGAAATAAACATTCTCATGAAGGTTTTTCTTTTGACATTTAGAGCAATGGGTGATGTTTCAGATCGCATAGGTCGTCCTACGGACTATGGGCAGGTGAATTTCACATATGCATTCATTTTTTCAAAATTGCAGAAATGCTAATTGCTTCTTCAGTGAACATGTGATGCTTGTTGCCACCTTTTTATCTTACATCTTTGTTATTGACAGAGGTACCGATGTGTAATTTGTAATTTTATCAAACTTTACAATTGCCGTTTGACATGCATAAATATCTTTACTTTGAAGTGACACAAAGCAGAAGTAATGGTAGGTAAGGAGATTAGATCTAGGGGCTGTTGATGCGTCGGTTATACTATTGATTTTTCCACGTGATGTGTATCTCTGTCATGGGTTTTCACTTTTATGGCGTGTATCTTCTTCACTAAGTAACGGTATATAATGATCAGTCACAAACCACTCACATCAAGTTAAACGACAAAATTATCAGCTTTGGATGAATGCTGTGTCTACTATGTTGGAGTCCCGTGACAAAGGGAAATATGTGGATCAGGCTCCACCTATTGATATTTGATACTGATAAGGGATATGCCGAGTGGAAAATGTCATAACAATTTAGTGAAGATTAGGCTATGGAGTAGTATGAAACCAGATATTGCTGCAAGATTTATGCTCTACACTATTGCGAAGGAAATTTGGGATGTTGTCAAGAAGCATTTTCACAGGAGAATAATGCTCTTCGTCTCTTCATGGTGTATGATCGGCTCTTTTCTGAAAACAAGATGATAGGTCACTTGAGGAATATTTTGGTATTATCCAGTCTGTAGCTCAAGCGCTTCATTGCTACCTTCTGGTGCATTCCACAGAACAAATCAGAGACTGGGATGACTTGGTGACAATGAAATTCCTATCTGGGCTTAGTTCTATTTTTAGCTCCGCACATAGTGTTATTCTGGCTACAGACAAACTCCCTAGCCTGGAAGAGGCATATGCTCGCATACAAAACTCTTTCTTTGAGTCTGCATCTCTTGCACCCTCAACAAGGAAGTCTCATGCTTTTATTGTTGCAGTTGCTAGAGGCAGCTGCATCGATACTAGACAAGGTTGAAGTTCTTCTACTCGGCCTAAGTGCACTTTCTATGGAAAGATTAGTCACCCCCTGAGAAGTGTTGGAAGAAGAATGGACGCCCACAACCCATCCTGTTGCATCAACCCACCTTACGAGTGGCTCAGACACCTCAATGACAACATTCCCTTCTTCTGAGTCACTCTTGCTAAGGTGGAATATGATCATCTTATTCATGCTATGCAATATCTGAATGTGAGAACTCCTACCGCAACAACCAATCCTTTTGCACAAATGGCATCTTCTTCTGGTAATCAGGTGACCCTTACTGACAATACATTCTTCTAACTCCTGCGCGGTTGACTCTGTCGCATCTCAACATATGTCTGGTATGAGGTCGCTACTACACTATCGATTCACATATCCCTCATAATTGTGAGGAAAGTGCAAGCAAGCAGACCAATTTCTCTTAAATTCTAGTGTTAATTTGAAATATGTGCATTGGGTACTTGATTTTCCATTCAACTTGCTATCTGTTCCTAAGTTGGTGGATTCTCTCAGGAGGTCGAAGATGATTGACGGGCCCTAAGAAAGGTGACCTCTACTTCTTTTACGGTGATGATCTACCTCGTGCTGCAACTTTTACCTTCTTGGGTGGCTCTCCTCTGCTATGGAACTGTAGATATGGACATCCATCTCTTGAGAGTTTGCTTAAATTGGAGCCGACCTTATCGCATGTGTATAGTATTGAGTGTCAATCTTGTCAATTGGCTAAACATTGTAGGGTGTCATACCCTAGTTGTGTCAATAAACACAGTATGCACTCTTTTGAATTGCTACAAGATATGATGCTTTTGTGGTATTTGTGTAGAGGACAGGTAGCATCTGTCCGAAAAGTGTGGGTTCACCCATGTTTAGGGTGCAAATCACAACTTTTCTTGGAAGGTGATTTTCCTAAATTTGTGATCCTCCTGGGATGGAAGGAAAGCAATGGCCAGGCTGACATGCACTTGGACAACCCCGTTATCTGCAATTTGGAATCAATTCAACAATCCCGTTGTCTGCAATTTGGAATCTGTTCAATAGAAAACGGATCCTTGACTCCTACTTCACTGCTCTTTTGAAGAGAGCACTTTATAGTTGCCCTTATAGGACAAGGTGCTACCCTTCAATCAAGAAAAATGTGGCTCCATCTTCCAAAATTCAGGTATTGTTTTATGTCCACGCTTTTAAGTGAGAACCCTTACGTTCATAATGTCTTGACTGAGGAATGGAGAAGGACAAGATCTGATATTCAACTTTGTATACTTTCTTGTGGGCCACTGTATCCCTTCCTTCAACTAGTGTAATTTGGACAACTGAATGTTTGCTGCGCGGAAGAGATCCTCCATGTTTCTCCAATCATTTATTTTCAACTAAAATGTAGAGAGATGGCTGATCAATTCCTGTGGAGCTTGTCGGTGTTTCACTTATGTTACACCTGACAAGATCACATCGTTAGAGGATGTGATGTGCCAATGTGATTGCTTTTTAGAAACTTTCTTTCATATAGGGATGTTGATAGGCCTGGCAAGATCACATTGTTATAGGATGTGATGTGACCATGTGATTGTTTTTATGGAACTATGATATAGGGAAGTTCGTAAGTGTGTTTGCTTTAGGAACCTATTGTACATCTGACAATATTGCATTGCTGTAAGATATGTGATCATGTGATTTCTTTTTAGGAACTGTCATATAGGGCAGTTGATTAGGTTTGTCTGCTTTGAAATCAACTCCTCTATTGGCAAGATCACATTGTTATAGGATGTGATGTGACCATGTGATTGTTTTTATGGAACTATGATATAGGGAAGTTCGTAAGTGTGTTTGCTTTAGGAACCTATTGTACATCTGACAATATTGCATTGCTGTAAGATATGTGATCATGTGATTTCTTTTTAGGAACTGTCATATAGGGCTGTTGATTAGGTTTGTCTGCTTTGAAATCAACTCCTCTATTCTTGACTAGTCAATTCCTTGGATTTTTGAGGAAGAGGCGATTATATTTACGCAATTATGGTTTTAATGTCTTTGATGTTGGTGCCTGAGAGTGCTCGTATTTGTTGGTAGTCTTGTTTTTGTGATTAATGGTTCATACCTCCAACATCTTTTCTAACAAAAAAGAACACAACATCATCAACTATATTGGGAGGTATATTTGTTGTGACGAGGTTGAAGCATACTTGTCAAGATGCTTGGTGGTATCCTCTACCCAAGGGGTACCTAGATGGCCCTAGGCATGTTTTTATATCTTAAATTGCTCATATTTAGTTGAGTTCATTTTATACATCTGGTTGCACTCAAATGCTTGTACTACTAAGTGGATATTGGTTTTCATTAAGGTTAATAATCCTAATTTGACCAAAATTACACGTAACATGACCTAAATTAGACTTGATCGACTCTAATTTGAGCTAACTTGACCTCAATTCGACCTAAATAATACCTAACTTGCACTTATGTGATCCAAGCCAGACGTAATCGCCCCCTTGTTCTAGACCTTTTTGGCCAAGTTAGATCTAAAATGGCCAAAGAAGACCTAGGTGCCTAGTTTTGGGCACCCTTGTCTGGCGCCCATGTGACACTTAGGTTGGTGACTTGGTAACTCTGGTTGAAACAAAGGGGTGGGATAGAAGGGGATTATAGCAAAATGCAAAACAAGGTCTGTATGATCCATCTCCTAATTTAAGACTGTAATTGCAATTTATGCATTGATGAGACAAATCATTTTCTAGGGTGTTTACACCTTAGAATCTCGGATGAAAATCTTCAAATTTTGCTTTGTGGACGGCATGGACCAACCCTACTTCTTTACAAGAGCTTTCTATGAAAATCCAATTGGGTTGTATTTCTTCAGGTGCACTTGTTTATTAACCCTGTTATGATGGCCGGTTCAAGGGGATTGTAAGACTTGTAGCCTTTCACGGGCCTTATACTCCATTTCTTTTGGGGTAGCAATTGGATTGACTATTGTTTTTGAGTTGGGTGCGATGTGATGCAATACATGCGAGGGTGAAACATAATCAACCCCGTTCCTAGATGGATCTCTCTTTCAGAGTTAAGATCCATGGAGAGTCTTAGTGGCGTTTCAACCATTAATGAAGAACCATGTGGTGGTCTAGGGAAGTTGATGGTCGGTGTGAAGGGAAGATGAGGGCTATTGGCTATGTGGTAAGTCTGGGAGGTAGGAGCGGTGATGATGGTCGGAAGGTGTGCAATTTTTGGCATTATCCCATGCTTTTTATTATAGGAAAGGATTATCGCCTAAACCTCTAGGTGGAGGTGTTTGACAGTCATTCGAAGGTTGGTGTCGAGCTTAAAGGTGAAGGTATTTGGGACTGCCATCCTCTTGGACTTGAGAGGTAGCTCGCTTTGTGATAATTTATTAATGATTTGGAGGAAGTGACCTCATGGTTGAAGGCCCCTAGGCAATAACAATGACGACTTTTAGAAGGCACTCTAGTTTTTCCTAGTGGGTATGGAAGGCTTGATGGTGCCAAAGATGGCATTGGAAGGTCAATTGGAGAGGATGGTAGGTCAAGGTTGGATCATGCTTTGATTATTGATTATCCCTAATCTAATCAGAATTTTACCCAATATTCATGCCAATGACCACAAACGACATTAATAATACATGATTCTACCTCACTTGACTACTGATGTATAATTACTATCAATATTTTAAAAAGCGTGAAGCACGAAGCAAACGGACAAGACCTTGTAGCCGTTTAGTCGTCAGGCGGGCGATTAAGCGGGCGCTTTCAAAAAGCAGATACTTAATTTTTCAAATATATTTAACAATTTATACACATATAGACATAGATAATATTATGAATAGTTAATGTTTTACATAGTTAAACCTATGTGTTCCTGTAATATTAGTACTAAGTAACAACAAGAAAGAGTTTATAAATTCAGCCATCTACAGCAAATCACCTGATCAATGTCAGGTTGTTAATATAAAATAGCTAACTAGCTATATTAAATCAGTAGCTAAGAATATATTAAATCAGCAACTAACTATACATTCATATTCATTTAATATAAACGTATAACTGTATAAGTATACTATATACTCGTATAAATATCAAATAACATAACTGATATTAATGTTAATGAGTACAAATATATGACGGGAAAAAAGCGAGAAAGAGTGGGGAAAAAGTGGCCGCTTAACCCAAATCCACTCAACAACTGCCTGAGGTACATTTTAATTGGCCAGGACCTTGTGCCGCTTAAGCGGCTGTCTAGCACAATTTTTGAAACACTGATTACTGTGTCAAATGGTTATTTCTATGGTAATCCTCAATCCCTTATAGGCTTATACAATGTGTATATTGCACATCACACATGGTTGTATACACTTATATACAAGAAAATAAATTTGGGGTGATGTATATAATTGAAAAATGAAAATAAATAATTGTGATATAAATTGTAATGTACTGCAGAAGAGTCAATTTTATTAATATGTAGCATGGATCTAGTTGAGAAGTGTTTTGAAAAAAAAATCCAGTTGAGAAGGGAATGCATTCTTTGATAATTGAGGACCTAATCATGGGTTTAATAGTAGAGATGTAACATGTAATGTACGGCAGAAGGATCAAGTCGTTAATAAATATTATAGCATGGGGCTAATCGAGAAGGAGATGTATTTTGGCAATTTGAAGAATATGATTTATCATGGGCTTCTTCACTATAGCAAAGGGTCTCAAACCCTTACCTTTGGCTTTCCCTGCCTTTTTATTCTGTAATTAAGAATGTAACTTCTGTATATATTTGTTCAGCTTGGAGTGGTCAGCTATTCTTGTTGTTACTTGTCAGTGCCACAGTGGTCACCTTTAAAATATTATTTGAAATATAAATCATAATTGTTCTCTCAGTTTTTTTTCTGGACATACTTTTATGAGCATGCCCTGACAGTTTAAACTTTAAAGTTTCTTTTATATGTGTCCAGATTTCCTTTGAACAAATGAAGCCCAGACATATATAATATTTTTTTAAAATTTATGTTCAGTTCCATTATCTTCATTACGTTTCTTGAAATGAAAAAGTTACAACACTATGAAACTATGATAATGTACTGTCTTATTTACTTAAGATATGTGTGCCACCTCTAACTTTTTTTTTTGAGTTAGGAGAGATGTTAGTCTTCCCCCTCCGGCAAACCACCTCCAACTTTTTCCTAACCTGCTTTTGCATGCAGATTGGTATAATAGACCCAGATTGTAGACTAATTGGCCTTCATCTTTATGATGGATTGTTCAAGGTAAGTGCTGCAAATGTACATTTTTTGTTTTTCCATGTTCAATTCTTTTTGTAAAATGGCTTCTTTTACCATGATTTGCTATTTATTTCAATGAGTAATTTATCTGTCTCTAGGTGATACCCTTCGACAATAGAGGTCAACTCAAGGAAGCATTTAATATAAGGTATTGTTTACCTATCGAATACAATCCAAACCTCATGGCTATGTCCTTTAGTTATCTCTGTTGCATGAAATGAATTTTTTGATTACATCAATATTCTGTTCAATTGTGAGACTGGCATCTGATTTTGCCGCTATAATAGAGTACTTATTGGAAAGCCATTCTCCAAATTTTTGTTTCTTGGTATACCCTTTGCCACTTTCTTGCAATGTGCCAAGCAGATTGTGTAATAGGTTTCTCATTGATTAATTTTTATGAGTTCTAATATTCAGCTAACTATTGTGTTGAAACAAGCGTGTCTGTTGTATGCTGTCTCATTGTTCTGAAAAGTTGTACGCTGTCCCCATGCCCATGGAGTAATGTGGTATACTTTTTTCAAATTGATAGATTATAATGTACTTAACAAGCTTTCTTAGAGTACGATTTTTGATAAGAACAATTCAATATGATTCTCGATTATGTAGATAAATGTCCACAGTACCAAGTAGCTTGACGTTGCATTGAGTATGGTTTTTGATAAATATAATGCAATATGATTCTCTATCATGTAAATAAATGTTAACAATACGAAAAAGCTTGGCATTGCTTTTTGGCAGTAATCGATATCCATGGGAGCTCATGTCCTCACAAGCCCAAGGAAGTTATTCAACCACTTTCTTTAGTTTTTAGGGAAAAAGAGAAAGCTTGCACGAAGTGAGCTAGATGTAAAACAGTTTGTGGCTATCTCTATCTTGACAATGCTTTTAGTTCATTGCCACTAACCACTTATCACTCAATATTTATATTTCTGACTTCCGAAGTGATACTTTGATGTGTTCATGCTTTTCTAGTGAGAGCTGACGATTGACATTCCGCTGGATACCATATCTTTCTTACAACTGAGATATAAATATATGCTGGAATGTTATGAATGAACCGATAGAGTGAAGCGTGTAAAAATAATAGTTTTTCTCTTCATTTCTCTTCAATGTTTTTGCATTTTACTGAAGTTGTACTTATTCTACTAGAAATCATTTACTTGTTTAAAGTAAATCGAAGCTTGTATAATAACTGTGTGTATAATATCTTTAATAAGATATTGAAGGCTGTTATTTACGCGTAAGATTCTATGAAGGGTTTGTACAAGGTTGAAGTGTATGAAGTAATATGTATATTTCATTTAAATTCTAATGTTTGTCGGGTACCTTTTTATAGTACAATCATACATTATTATTATTGGAGACACTAGGGAGTGGTAATTGTCCTATACAGTCAGATCTTGGGTAACCGTTGGGAGAGAGAATCTTTTCTGAGCACATGAACGTTGCAGTTCAAAATACCTCTTGCAATGCAGTATCTCGATTCCTAATTATTATGCTTTATAGTTTATCTTCTCCCGCTTTTTGTGTTTTCATTTGAGCTTTGTACTTTGTCAATTGCAGACTTGAGGAACTTCAAGTTTTGGATATCAAATTCCTTTATGGCTGCTCAAGACCAACTATAGTAGTGCTTTACCAGGTTTGACTATTCTTGTCAAGGGCCTTCTAATTGCTTCTCACCCAAAGGCTACAAACTACAACATGTCACGACTTTTGGCTGCAGGAAAAATTGCATATAATTGCTTGATAGTTGTTAACTTATGAATAAGCACAGATTAGCTTTGCTAATACATTTTCTGCATGGCAACCATGGCCATCATGGAAAAATGCTCCAGGGATGCGTAATGATCCATTCTTTTTGTCTACTGAGGGTGGTGGTGGTGGTTATTATCGTTGTGGAGGATAAGCGAGGTTTACCAATATGTCAAGGAAGTTAACAATAACCGACAACAATTCAACGATGAATTTAGACTCACTAGGTAAGATAATCATTGCAGTCATTGGGAGGTGGTGCAACCAACCTGACTTAAGGGAACTTGCCCTGAGTCATAGTGTTGAAAGGTGTGTGGGGGAAACCCACACGTGTGTTGTTGTATATTAGATGGCACACCTGTCACCTGGTCCTACATATAGGAGAAAGGGTGGAGACTTATAGACTTGGGACTCAAGGCAGGCTACATGGGACTAGACACTTAAGCCCACTTACTAATAAACCTATTAACTAAATAGGTTAATAATATATTTTAGCACTCCCCCTCAAGCTGGAGCATGGTTGAAACCCATGTCCTAGCTTGGACTTACATGACTCGATTAGACGGTAAAGATAAATTTTTCAGTCCCCATACAAGTGTTGTCACTCCTCCTTAAACAATACTTCCTAACTAAAAATATGACGACCCCTCTTTTGAGTTGATTTCTGCAGGCTGGAAATGCTTGAGCTTTGGAGGTCTTTTGAAGTGCATCTGAATGAAGAACATGTGATAACTGGAATCCATGCGCCACAACAAAGTCTCGCCACATTCAAACTGGAGCAGACGATCCAAAGTACCACGACTATGCCATCTTCACTGGAGAGGAATGTGTGAGTGGGATAAGCGCATGGTCAACACATCCCACGTACATAATGCGACACGAACGTGGAGGCACAATGTCGATGTAGCAATAGCGGTGTCTTCAAATCGTTTGAGGAGTTCCGTTAACTACCATAATGGAACTCAGTAGGAAATTTAAATAGATCTTTTCTTGACCAAAAATGGACATTCGTGACTATTTCAAAAAATAATAAGATCCGATTATCATTGGGTATTGTAGGAGAGGAAGACCTTTGGAGGACGTTAGAACTGAAAGTAGATCGTCTACTTCTGACACGTCGTGTGAAGATGCTGACACGCCGTGTTGCTTTGTAGATCGAAGATGACATGCTCCCATCAACATGCCATGTTGAGATGTGATACACCTTGTGGAAATGTCGGAGGCGTGTAACTGATTTCCGCTAACACGCCGTGTTGGAAACTCGACACGCCATGCAGGCGTGAAACAAACTTCCGTTAACACTCCGTTTAAGTTGCCATACACGTCGTCAGGAAGATTACTAGAGTGCAACACACCATGTTGATTGGACAACACGTTTTGTAGCTTACGATCTGTGCGAAACTCTATGCCGTCAGGATGATTTCTGGAGTGCAACATGCCATGTTGGTTGGACAACAAGCAGTGTCGGCGGCGGCTGATGCACGATTTTGATTGGAATTTGCGTCATCAAGGGTAACACAACCCCAAGAATTAGCATTGAGGGGTGATGAGAATAAGCGCCGTCACTTGTGACCACCGATCATGTGAATTTGAAGCAACAATAGCCTTTTCTTGACCAAGGACAAATCTGGATGTGAATTTACGCAATACAGGGAAAGAAGTCCATGGAACTAGTGGAGGCTTCTAGGATGTCAGTAGCAACAGGGGGAAAGACGACGACTCCACCACAAACATATCTGGATTGAAATTATCGCCGTCCAAGGAACGAGGATGGGGGAAGACGACAACTCCCTTACTGCTATGCCTTTTTTTGTTACTGCGACGATGAAGAAGCTTGATAGGCTGACGATGGCGTCGTGATTCGCGATGCTTGATGATGGTTGGGATGAACACTGCCTGAAGATGAACGGGAGGACAACCTTGGGGAAGAGACGACAAACACATCAGGATGGGAATTAGCCCCGTGAAGGATGGAGCTAACACATAGATGAAGATCTATGTGAAAGAGGAAGAGTAGCGACCATGGAGGCTGGAAAGTGCCTGGCGGGTGGCCTAAAATGTACAGAAATGGTAGCTACTGACAGCCACAGGCAAGCACTCTCTCTTTTGCTCTCTTTAGGAGAGAGAGACGCTGACTATGGCGGCGGGTACCACATAAAGGAGAGGGAAGCAGAGGTGGTGGCTAGATTCCTAGGGCACGCTATGATACCATGTTGAAAGGTGTGTGGGGAAACCCACACATGTGTTGTTGTATATTCGATGGCACACCCGATCCTATATATAGGAGAAAGGGTGGAGACTTATAGACTTGGGAGTTAAGGCAGGCTACATGGGCCCAGACACTAACCTATAAACTAAATATTCTAATAATAATCATAATATATTCTAACACATAGGAAGGAGCACTTTTTCTCTTTTTTCTTAGGTGTTGATTGTGAAAAATAATGAGATTTGGAGAGCTT